>ML246821.1:2834-88542 GCA_005239495.1 Nicotiana undulata
ATACATACATAAGCATTTGCATTGAGTTGGGATCGTGCGATGGTGAGTTGAGAAACGATACTGAGTACTGGAAAGTGAATAATTGAGATAAGAAGATAAGACATTTCAGATAATGAGAAAGAAAACGAGTGATACATGTGATCAGCTTACAAAGAAAGGCTATATTTGAGATTAGGTACCTGTTTGTTGATTACATGTCCATATACTTGTTGTATTTTCTCACATGATTTATTGCTCGGCGTGTGCCTTATTTCATTATGTACTGGACCTTAGTGAGTATATATTCTACCTCTCGTCACTACTCTTTACGAGTTTAGACGGGATACTCACTGGGTACATATTTGTTTATATGTACTCATGCTGCACTTTATTTTCTTTTCTGCACTTGATTGTGCAGGTGTTGAGGCTGGTCCGTCTGCTGATAGATACTGATCGTGGTGTCACTTCATACGGTGAGCTGTCTTGTTGGCGTCATCCTCTGGAGCCTTCTAGTTTCATTTTGCTCAGTCTTTTGTTCCAGACTACGGCTTGTATTTTTTGTATATATATATATTTCAGTTGCTGTATCTATGTAGCCGCCCGTTGACACTGTGACACTAGTCATGGCACACACTTGTTGTAATTACGTTGGGTTTCGGGGTTGTACATTTTTGGCCTAGCTGTGGTTCAGCTTGTATCTACGGCCTCACCTCATATCGCTGTTATATTCCGCATTATATTTGTTATAAATTGTAAATAACTGGAATATCGAGTTCTGGGCTAGTATCTCCTAAGGATTCGTATGTTGGCTTGCCTAACCTCGCCGTTAGGTGCCATCACGACCTGAACCGGGTTTTGGGTCGTGACACATTATACTTTAAAAGAAAAAGAAAACAAAATAAAAATTATAAACTAATTAGAATGTGGCACTTGGCAAAGATTCCACTTTATCCAAAAATAACCAACCTTGGACTCATATGCACTAATCTCACGTCTCTCACCTCACATGCACATGAATTCCCATTTTTTTCTCTTTCCTATATTGGGACCTGATAACGTTTTGGGAGGGGGATCTTTCCTTTCTCTTTATATATATTTTATTCTATTCTGTATAAGACACATAAAATACAGAGAAGAGGGGGAGAACAGAACGGGAAAAAAGAAGAATGTTTTCTCCAAAAAATGCTTGAATCGACGCCAATTGTTTTTCACTTCCTTCCCTTCATTGAACACCATTTTTGTAGCCATGAAAACTCCATCTTCTTCACCCAAAAATCAGTAGTGAATACCATCAAAATCAGCTTCCATAACAGGGCCAAACCAGCCCCAAACATGCTGAAAATAGTCCCTCCAAACCTCCATGAAACACATGAAAATACAGCAAAAACTGCTCCTTGAACTACCCCAAATCAGTCACACTTCTTAGGCCATAAACCCCTAACCAAACAGCCGTGTTTCCACATCAAAACCCCAGCGAAAACCAGTTCAAAACAGAAGCGAAAACAGCCACGAAATCTGCTCTAAATCACCGACAAAGTAGCTCCAAAACGAGCTGAAAACGGCTCTGTTTTCCAGTGCGAAAATCACCTTGAAACTCCTGTTGCTTCGCCCCAAAAATTAGCTTCCTCCGTAGCCTTTCAACTTCAATCTCCAGATTCAAAACACCCATAACATTCCATATAAACCCACTTCGAAAATGCCATCACAACATCTTGAGAGTCGTGGGTTTTATGAGCTTTTTCGGTCGTCATCGTTGGTTCGAGTCTTGTCGCAGTTCGACTTGCCGTTTCTGAAATTGTAAATCTTCGGCGGAACTTCTAATATTCTTGAAGAGATTTGTTCAAATAAAGGTTCGTTTATTAGTCTTTTATTTTTGGATATTGATTCATATAATGCTTCATTGTATTTTGTTTCTCATGCATATTGGTTTCCTACTTTCATTTGCTTAATTGTAAACGTTACGATTTTTCCTTCATGACAGTTATTTTCTTTGGTTAATTTGGTTCATGTGTAAGAATATCTCTAATTTGTTAACTTGTTAATTAAGGATGTGTCAAACTCATATGCCTTTTCATAATAATACTTTATCCATAAATCATGACCTCTCATAAATCATCGTGACTATGGGTACGGTTCTCATGGAATAGTCATGATACATAAATCTCATTCGAGTGTGCGTTTCACGTGACTCGATCTTATAACTTCGATTAATAATAAAAATAAACACGTAAATTGCGGGGGCATTTCATGTGGCGCGGTTTGCAACGTGTCCAAAGACAACGAGTGCGCGACATCATGACTTGTTCCAAAATAATTCCATAAATATTAAAAGCGGTTCAAAAGGTTAAAAATGCACAATAGGTTTAAAACACGTAATTAATTAGATAATTAGGCCAATTATTAATAGTTAAGCGACCGTACTAAAACCACGGAACTCGGGAATGCCTAACACCTTCTCCGGGGTTAACAGAATTCTTTACTCGGATTTCTGGTTGCAGACAATTTAAAACAGAGTCAAAATTCCTCGGTTTGGGATTTTTAAAATAAACGGTGTCCCGGAGCATCGTCAAAAATCCGGGTGGCGACTCTGAAAAACTAAAATAAATCCCAAATACGAATAATGTCACTTAAAGTGGAAAAACTCCCTTATTACCCCTCATTAATCCGGGGGTAGTGAAAAAGGAGGTGTGACACCTCTGACCGGCCTCCAAATGTGCCAAGCTACCCATGGATTTCTGACTAAGAGCGTCGGCTACCACATTCGCCTTCCCTGGATGGTACAAAATACTCATATCATAATCCTTGAGCAATTCTAACCACCTCCGCTGCCTTAAATTCAACTCCTTCTGCTTGAATAAATACTGAAAACTCTTGTGGTCTGTGAACACATCCACATGGACTCCATAAAGATAATGCCGCCAGATTTTCAATGCAAACACAACCGCTGCGAGCTCCAAATCATGCGTCAGATAATTCTTCTCGTGATTCTTAAGCTGCCTTGAAGCATACACTATAACTTTACTACATTGCATCAACACACACCCCAAACCAACTCTTGAAGCATCACAATAAACAACGAATCCCTCTGAACCTTCTGGCAAGGTCAACACTGGCGCCGAAGTCAATATCGACTTCAATTCCTGAAAATTCTTTTCACAAGCATCGTACCACTGAAACTTAACTACTTTCTGCGTCAGCTTGGTCAATGGGAAGGCTAGAGAAGAGAATCCTTCCACAAATCTCCGATAATACCCAGCTAGACCCAAGAAACTGCGAATCTTTGTCAGGGTCGTTGGCCTAGGCCAATCCTTCACTGCTGCAATCTTTTGGGGATCAACTTGAATCCTTTCCCTAGAAACAACATGACCCAAAAAGGTGACTGATTCTAGCAAAAACTCACATTTTGCAAACGTTGCATACAACTGGTGCTGATGAAGAGTCTGCAGAACTGCCCTGAGGTGATTAGCATGATCTTCCTGACTTCGCGAATAAACAAGGATGTCGTCAATGAAGACAATCACAAAGAAGTCAAGAAATGGACTGAAAACCCGATTCATAAGATCCATAAAATTTTCTGGGGCGTTGGTTAGCCCAAAAGACATTACCAAAAATTCAAAGTGCCCATAACGAGTCCTGAAAGCGGTCTTAGGAATACCCTGCTTCCTGATCTTTAACTGGTGATACCCGGACCGTAAGTCAATCTTTGAGAAGAATCTATCACCTTGCAATTTGATCGAACAAATCATCTATCCGAGGCAGGTGGTGACCTTGTTGAGCTGCCGATTATCAATACACATTCGAAGCGATCCATCTTTCTTTCTGACAAAAAGGACCGGTGTGCCCTAAGGTGACACACTTAGCCGAATGAAACCCTTTTTCTAATAGATCTTTCAATTGCTCCTTTAACTCTCTCAATTCTACTGGCGCCATCCTGTACGGTGGAATAGATATTGGCTGCGTATCTGGCAATACATCAATCCTGAAATCAATCTCTCTATCTGGTGGAATTCCAGGAAGCTCATCCGGAAACACTTCAAGAAACTCATTCACAACCAGCACGGACTCGGGAGTAGGCACCTCTGAAGTGGTGTCCGCAGCCCGGACCAAATGATAGATGCATCCCTTCCTGATCATCTTGGAGGCTTTAAGATAGGAAATAAACCTTCCCCTCGGCACAACATCATTCCCTTTCCATTCAATAACTGGCTCATTAGGAAACTCGAGTCTCATAATTCTGGTTCGACAGTCGAGTTTAGCAAAGCACTAATAAAGCCAATCCATTCCCATGACTACATCAAAATCTAACATCTCTAACTCAATAAGATCGGCTGTGGTATCTCGACCACACACCGTGACAACACAATTCCTATAGACTCGCGCGGTTGTAATAGAGTCACCAACCGGAGTCGACACTGAGAACGGCTCATGAAGCTGTTCGGGTTCTATCCCAAAACTCGAAGCAATAAATGGAGTAACATATGACAAAGAGGACCCCAGATCAATAAGAGCATAAACATCAAGTGTTTGTACAGTAAGAATACTTGTGACAACATCTGGAGAAGCCTCCGCACTCTGGCGACCACTCAAAGCATAGAATCGACTGGGTCCCCCTTGACCCCGTGCTCTACCCCTAGATGCACCGTGCCCTGCTGGAGCTGGAGGGCGTGCTGAAGATGTAGCGGCTGAAGAACTAGACGGCTGAGTAGTGCCCCTACCTGTGCCCTGATTGGGCACACGATAATCTCGCTGAATATGGCCCCTCACTCCACATCTATAGCATACCGGAATATCCAGGTAACCTGGCTCAGAATGGGACCTCCCACACTTAGGGCATGGGGCCCTCCGCTGCTGCTGGAACCTCCCACCAAAACGATCGGACTGGTGGAACCTCCTGCTGTCCGAACCTGTTCCAAAGCGACCTCCCTACTGATAATTGTGCCCTGATGACGGCACAATTATCAAAGACTAAGCATAGGACTGAGATGGCCCTGCTGACCCCCTCCCAAGGGTTGATCTCGCTCCTCCAACTGAACTCCCAGGGTTGCCCGCTGACCGGGCCCTACTACTACTCTCCCTCTCCATTCTTATATTCAATTTCCGAGCCTCCGCAGCCTGGGCAAAACCCACAATCTTACCATAGTTCATATCTGAATGCAAAGCAGCTGTAACAACCTAATTGACAACCAAAGGACCAAGGCCCTAAACAAACCGACGAACTCTGGCCTCCATAGTCGGCATCATGTGGGTAGCATACTTGGAAAAGCGCACGAACTCCATATGGTACTCCCACACACTCATGTGGACCTGGTTAAGGACCTCAAACTTTGTAGCACGGGCTTCCATAACCTCGGCAAGCAAGAAATGATCCATGAAAGCATCAACAAACTCTACCCATCTCGCCGAGGGCTCCCCTCTCCACGGGAACTCTCCCACATCTCAAACCACGAATATGCTTCTCCCTTTAGACGATAGGAAGCTAACTCAACTCCCTCTGTTTCAGTAGCCTTCATAACCCGGAGAGTCTTGTACATTTCATCTACAAGATCTTGAGGATCGGTCTCTGGGTTGGTTCCTGTGAACTCTGGAGGGGCTAACCGCAGAAACTGGTTGACCCTAGAACCTTAAGAATCCCTTTTCTCGCTAGAGGACGCAGGGGCAACCTGTGATCTTTGGGCATGAGAGGCCACTAACTGAGTTAACATCTGAATAGCTCCCCTAAGGTCCCCATCAGAAATACTGGGACTGAAAGCTGGGACTGAGGAAGGATCAAGAACATCAGCGGGAGGGATTTCAGTACCCTCCGCTGAAGCAGGAATAGGGATAGACTGGCTTGGCATGGAGGATTCAGGCAGATTCAAGGTCGGGGAATCACTCTCACCCGCACCATCGGATAAGGGATTTATGGCCACACTTGGGGTGGCATTGGCCTCTAGGCCGAGGCGAGCTTTCTTCTTGGGCGCAATTTACTGAAAATTAGGACAATGCGCGAGTTAGATAAAGATATTCTCACCTTTCACTTCATCGCACGATACAGAGTAACAATGAAAGGGTATTTTCCTAAATGTCCATGCAGCCCCATACTTATAGATGTGGTCGACAACACACCGATAAGAAGGGCTCTACTAGACACAGCTCTGAGAAATCCTAGGACACTTTTAAAACCTTATACTCTGATACCAAGTTTGTCACGCCCAAAAATCGAGGGACGAGACCGGCGCCTGACCAGATGAACCCAGTCAAGCAGACTTGGATTGCCTTTCCCACCCAGCGTATTGCTCCGTGTTCATAACATTCATAATTCCATGTGAGTTAGACAATCTAGATTCAAAGTACAATTTACAACATGATTCCATTTTTCCTCTTTTAACTTTCAACAATAGATAATCCAAAACATACAAGTTACATACAACATTTCAGATTTACGATCCAAATTTACGAGTGAGTACAACTACCGCCCAAAATATACATCTATATATCTACAACCCACATAGTGTACACGGAGCCTCTAAGAGTACTAGGAGTTTTACATAAACATGCCAGCAACAAGGCCCCTGTTATACCTTTCACAACATAAGCAAAATAGAATGATGTAGTACACACACGGCCTCGAGAGGAAATGGGGCTCACTAGAACTGCTGAAAAGATGAGGAGGAGGCACCACTAACGACGGGCTGAGCTACCTGCTATGGAACCACCTACATCCATATAAAAGATGTAGCGCCCTCGGCAAAAGGGACGTTAGTACCATTGAATAGTACTAGTATGTATAAACAAACTCTACTCTAAGTAAAATCAAGTAATGCACAAATAGAAGGCAGTCGACGAACCAACAAGTATTGCACAGAGATACAGAGACAAACACAATTGAGAGTTTCACAGATTCTTGTTTCAACACAATCACATACCACCTTATTCCTTCTCAACAATCAACCCTTATTACTTCCTGTTGCGGCGTGCAACCCGATCCCACCGGACAATTCACATCCTACCCTTGTTACCTCTCCACCCTTATTACTTCGTGTTGCGGCGTGCAACCCGATCCCACCGTACAATCATATTTCATAGAAAAAATAACAACCCGCAATTCACTCACAAGGCTTCATAGTATCAAGAGTACAATTTCATAACCATTAAACAATCATGTGTTCACAATAGTCTTTATCAATCAATAATTCAATCACAAAGATTTTTATCATCAAGAATATAATTTCATCATAACCAACAATCCGTATGAAGTCAAGCCACAATAAACCTTGCCAAACAATGAGTCATACCCGATATTTCCATGGTCATTTATTTCAATTAAATCGATTCACATTTCCTTTTCGTCACTTGTTACACAACCCTTAGCACTTAGATACATTCACACATTTGGGTTCTTTACCAGTCTTTTATACCAACATATTCAAGCATTTAACGAACCTTGCACATGGTAGTGTAATCACAAAGAAATCATATTCCACAATTTCAATTAACATGATAATAAACTAAGAGAATCGGAGAATGAAATCTTACGAAGATTAAAGTTTTTCATACATACCTTGTGTGGAATTTCTATCACAATTCACCGAACCGTCTAGCACCGTCAATCTATTACACAATGTGACATATTTCATTTAGAATTAGGAATCTTGAATTCAATTGGGCATTTTATCAAACAGTATGTGACCCCTTAGATTACTAACCCCCTTTTTGAGAATAACTACCCAAACTTGTTTTACCTTTTACTAGATTACGTAGTTTAACTCACATGCATGCAAGGTTTCAACTTTCACTTTCAAGAACCAACCTATGGGTGTTTCATTCTTAACGAAAATATGAGAAATTGGGAAAATAGGGTGAAGACTTACCTCTTTGAGTGAAGAACATGACAATAACTCGATAATTTCTGGACTTGAGTGATTGTGGAAAATCAAATTGGATGATGTTGAAACCTTCCTTCTCAAGAACTCTCTTTTTCTCTCTCTAATTTTGGTCATAAAATCGTTAAAAATGAGGGGAAGGGGTGTTTTATTAAACAGGGGGTCGGGTTTTAAATTTAGAAAATAGGTGTCACGCTCCAAAACCGAGGGACACGACCGGCGCTTGACCGGGTAGCCCCAGTCAAGCGGACCTGGATTCCCTTTTCCATCCCACGTGTTACCCCGTGATTCCAATGTACATTATTCAATTATAATTTAAACACATTCTTACAACCTGGATATAAATTCAAGATTTCTGTCATTACCCACATGTGGTACAATACTTACAAAACATACATAACATATAGGTTTACTTTACGTGGTCTACAAGTTATACTGCCCAAAATACATATGTACATAACCAACATTTCCTGTCTACGGAGCCTCTAAGAGTACAAAGGAGTTATATAATACTTGCCGGTAACAAGGCTCCGTCTATACCTTACACAAATACCAAAATGAAAATTCAGAAGAAGAGGTGGCATGAACCACACAGGGCCCCGAGAGGAAAGGGGCTCACCAAAAAGGCTGATGGGACGTAGAGGAGGAACTACTGTTGGTGGGCTGGAGTACCTGCTATAGAACCACCTACAATGATCACAAGAATGTAGCGCCCCCGGCAAAAGAGACGTCAGTTCATTTGAATTGTACTGGTATGTATGAACAAACTTTACTCTAAGTAAACTCAACAATGCACAGGCAAGAGACAGACATAGAGTCACACAATCACTGCACAAACATATAGAAAGAAACACAATGGAAGTTCCACAATTCTCACTTCATCACAATCACAATCACAATTCCACCCTTATCCCTTCTCAACATTCCACCCTTATTTCTTCTGTTGCGGCGCGCAACCCGATCCCACCTGACAATCACAATCATTTCTTATGTTTCTGTTGCGGCGTGCAACCCGATCCCACCGGACAATCACATTTCACCCTTATCACTTCTCACATATCACCCTTATCCCTCCTGTTGCGGCGCGCAACCCGATCCCACCAGACAATCATATCTCATATCAACAATGACAGTTCACAATTCAATCACAGAAAATTTCAGCAATAGGAATATAGCTTCTTTACAACCCACAATACGTAAAAAAGAATTGTACCACATTAATCCTTACCAAACAGTGAATCATATACGATATTTCCACAACCGTTTAGTTTAATACATCACACCACAACTCCTTTTTGTTACTTGTTACACATCCTTTAACATATACATTCATACTCTTGGATTCATTAACCTACTAGCATCATTTCACATAGCATGGTAGTGTGGTGATCAACTAAAGACAGACAAGGAATACACTTCACGCTTTAAAACAATTTGAACAACCAATTGCACATATTCACACCAATACACGTACCGTATGCTCGGACACCACAAAGAGATTTACAAAGATTAAAGTTAGCCATACATACCTTTTGTCGAATTTCCCCTTTTTAATCTCTATAAAAAATCACCGGACCGTCAAGCAACGTCAATCTAATTCATAATGCAACACATTCATCTTAGAATTGGGAATCATGAACAACATTCGAACTCGCTTAGGTATTTTATCGAATGCTATATGACCCTTTAGATTTCTAACCCCTTATTTGTGAATATTAACCCTAAGCCACTTCCTTTTACTAGATTGCGACAATTAATGGACATGCATGCAAGGTTCATCTCTTTTATCTTCAAGAACTCCTTTAGGGGAGTTCTACTTATTAACCAAAGTCTGGAAATTTAAGGGAAATGGGGTGGGGACTTACCTCTTTAAGTGAAGAAGACAATGACTCAAAAATTCCCGAGCTTGAGTGATTGTGGAAGACCAAATGGATGATGTTGAAACCCCTTTCTCTCAAGAACTCTCTTTTTCTCTCTCTATTCTTAGTTAGAAAATGGTTAAAAACTAAGGGGAGGGGTGTTTTATTGAACAGGGGCCCCAGTTTTAAAATTAGAAATTAGGAGCCCCGACACGGAATGCGGTTAGGAATGAGATCACATTCATGACATGCGGTCCGCAGACCGGTCGCAGAATGGCCCTCAAGATTGGCCAAAACTAAAAACACACTGAGCAGGTATGCGACCACTATGCGGTCCGCATACACGTTATGCGATCGCATAGTGTGTCGCATAACCTCCCTCACCAAAACCCAATGGGCAAGAATGCGACAACTATGTGATCCGCATAACCAGAATGCGATCCCATTCTGGACCGCATAGTTGTCCTCAATTTGGGCTGAAGTCTGCCCAGGTATGCGACCATTATGCGGTTCGCATACACGTTATGCCATCGCATAGTGCGTCGCATAACAGCACAATTTTTGGAAAAAATTATCTTTCGAATTCCGGGGTACTTTTACACAAGCAAGGTCCGTTTTAAAATTTTTTATAGTTATAAACACTCGGGGACTTATTCGGGAATTATTTAAACAAGAAATTTTTACGGGTCTTTACATTCTCCCCCCTTAAAATCATTCGTCCTCGAATGAGGATTTTAGAAATCGTTTGGTTTTTAAAACATGATACGCAAACTTCCAGATTTACACTAACTCCAATATTTTCAGAAAATTTCGCCAGAGTCTCCTTTGTATTTAGACCTATCTACCTGTCAGAGAGCCCCCGAAACACATTTCCAAGCATCATTACACAAATTTTTTTTCCCTTCAACTAGTATACAATTCATTACCTCAACACTTGCACACATCCAATTACTTTGACAACTACACATAGTTCATTCTCTTTATATCACAAACTAGCATATGATTGAATTAGTGGCACATACTTGCACAGAATTTTGGGCCATTTCCGTGCGTCCCATACAGTTCAGTCACCTCAATAGATCATAGAAAATTCAATTAACCATTACCAATCTACACTACCATTAATCACTTACTTAGCACATTTGTTTCACAAAACTTTTATTTAAAGGGGTCACATATTTTTCAAGTAAGGACAACGCAAACAATTGTGGTATACATAGAAAAGTTACAACAACAAGGCATTTTAGGGGAAAGCAAGATAGGGTCCCTTCTTATGCAACATCAACCACAACTTACAATTGCCTAGGAATAGGAACACGCACGATTCACCACTAGACTCATTCAAACAAGTGGGGGTACTTTTCTTTCATTTCTTTTTCTGTTTCCCACGTGGCTTCCTCGACTTGTTGACTTCGCCACAACACTTTAACAGAAGCAATCTCTTTGTTTCTCAATTTACGGACTTGCCTATCAAGAATAGCAACCGGAGCCTCTTCGTATGATAACTCTTCATTAACCTCAATAGTCCCAACTGGCACGATGGCAGATGTATCTCCAACCACTTTCTACAACATAGACACATGGAACACTGGGTGCACTAATGACATTTCATGGGGCAATTCCAGCCTATAAGCCACCCATCATATCCTTTGAGCGATCCGATATGGCCCGACGTACCTAGGGCTGAACTTCCCTTTCTTCCCAAACCGCATCACTCCCTTCATGGGAGACACCTTTAAGAATACCCAATCATCTACTTGGAATTATAATTCTCTCCGGCGAACATCGGCGTAAGATTTCTGGCGACTCTGAGCAGTTTTCATCCTTTCCTGAATGAATCTAACTTTCTCCATAGCTTGGTGCACACGATCTGGTCCTAACAATTCTGCTTCACCAACCTCGAACCATGCGATCGGAGATCTACACCTCCTTCCGTACAATGCCTCAAATGGGGCAATCTGAATACTAGCATGAAAGATGTTATTGTAAGAAAATTCGATAAGCGGCAAATAGTCATCCCAACTACCCTTGAAATCTAAAGCACAAGACCACAACATATCTTCAAGCGTCTGAATAGTTCGCTCCGCCTAACCATCAGTCTGTGGGTGGAAAGTCGTGCTGAGATTCACCTGAGTACCGAAACCTTGCTGGATTTTCCTCCAAAAATTAGCTGTGAACTGGGCCCCTCGATCTGAGATAATAGAAACTAGAGTGCCATGAAGTATGACTATCTCCTTGATGTACAATTGAGCATATTGTTCCGCTGTGTCGGTGGACTTGACTGGCAAAAAGTGAGTTGATTCCGTGAGTCAATCCACTATCACCCAAATCGAGTCGAACTTGCGCTGAGTGAGAGGTAACCCTGCTACGAAATCCATATTAATCATTTCCCATTTCCACATTGGTATTTCCACAAGCTGGGTTAACCTATCGGGCCTCTGATGCTCGGCCTTCACCTGTTGACAATTTGAACATTTGGATACAAGGTCCGCCACATCCCTCTTCATACCGCTCCACCAATAAATTTCCCGGAGATCAGGAATACATTTTCGTAGAACCTGGATGCACGGAATACCTGGAATTGTGTGCCTCCACCATTACCCTTTCCCGAAGACCATCCACATCGGGGACACACAACCTACCCTGACATCGCAATACACCATCATTGCTGCCGAGTGAAAATGCCGAAATCTTGTTATTCAGAACTACCTCCTTCAACTGTGCCAATGCTGGATCAATAAACTTTTTTTCTTTGACTTCCGCTACAAGTGACGATTCTACCCCATTATACACCACGACATTCCCTTTGTCTGAGGTCTAGAGACTAACCCCCAGACTGGCCAATTGGTAAACTTCCCTAGCCAAAGGCTGCCTATCTACCTCCAAATGAGCCAAGCTACCCATAGACTTCCAACTGAGAGCGTCGGCCAGTACATTCACCTTCCCCGGATGATATAAAATATTCATATCATAATCTTTAAGCAATTCTAACCACCGCCGCTGCCTCAAATTTAACTCCTTTTGCTTGAAAAAATATTGGAGACTCTTGTGATCTTAGAACACGTCCATATGGACTCCATAAAGATAATGCCGCTAGATTTTTAATGCAAACACCACTGCCGCGAGCTCCAAATCATCCGTCGGATAATTCTTCTCATGATTCTTGAGTTGCCTTAAAGCATACGCTATAACCTTCCCATGTTGCATCAACACGCACCCCAAACCAACTCTTGAAGCATCGCAATAAACCAAAAATCCCTCTATACCTTCTGGCAAGGTCAATACCGGTGCCGAAGTCAATCTCGACTTCAATTCCTGAAAACTTTTCTCACAAGCGTCAGACCACTGGAACTTCACCGCTTCCTGCGTCAATTTAGTCAATGGGGAGGCGAGGGTAGAGAATCCCTCCACAAACCTTCGATAATACCCAGCTAGACCCAAGAAACTGTGAATCTCTATCGGGGTCGTTAGTCTAGGCCAATCTTTCACTACCGCGATCTTCTGGGGATCAACCTGAATCCCTTCACTGGAAACAATGTGACCCAAAAAGGTAACTGACTTTAGCAAAAATTCACACTTCGAAAACTTAGCATATAACTGGTGCTGATGGAGAGTTTGCAGAACTGCCCTGAGGTGATTAGCATGATCCTCCCGACTCTGCGAGTAGACAAGGATGTCATCAATGAAAACAATCATGAAGGAGTCTAGAAATGTCTTGAAAACCCGATTCATAAGATCCATAAAAGCTGTCGGGGCATTGGTTTGCCCAAAAGACATGACCAAGAATTCAAAGTGACCATAGCGAGTTCTAAAAGCGGTCTTAGGAATATCCTTCTCTCTGATCTTCAATTGGTGATACCCAGACCGTAGGTCAATTTTGGAGAAGAACTTTGCACCTTTCAATTGGTCGAACAAGTCATCTATCCGAGGCAAAGGATATTTATTCTTGATGGTGACTTTGTTGAGCTGCCGATAATCAATACACATCCGAAGCGACCAATCCTTCTTTCTACAAAAAGAACCGGAGCACCCCATGGCGACACACTCGGCCGAATAAACCCCTTTTCTAATGAATCCTTCTGCTGCTCCTTTAACTCCCTTAACTCTGCTGGCCCCATTCTGTATGGTGGAATAGATATAGGTTGCGTATCTGGCAATACATCAATCCCTAAATCAATCTCCCTATCTGGCGGAATCCCTGGAAGCTCGTCCGGAAACACTTCGAGAAACTCATTCACGGCTGGCACGGACTCGGGGGGCCGACACTTCTGAAGCGGTGTCCGCGACCTGGACCAAATGATAGATACATCCCTTCTTAATCATCTTCGAAGCCTTAAGCTAGGAAATAAACCTACCCTTTGGCACCACACCATTCCCCTTCCACTCAATAACCGGCTCATTAGG
The DNA here is from genome assembly GCA_005239495.1 of Nicotiana undulata. Taxonomy (NCBI): domain Eukaryota; kingdom Viridiplantae; phylum Streptophyta; class Magnoliopsida; order Solanales; family Solanaceae; genus Nicotiana; species Nicotiana undulata. Next base: position 16,939 of record ML246821.1, read on the forward strand.
AAACTCGAGTCTTATGACTCTCGTTCGGCAGTCGAGTTTAGCAAAGCACGAATAATGCCAGTCCATTCCCATAATAATATCAAAATCTACCATCACAAGCTCAATAAAATCGGTCGTGGTAACGCGACCACATACCGTGACAACACAATTCCTATAGACTCACGCTGCTATAATAGAATCACCAACCGGAGTCGATACAAAGAACGGCTCATGAAGATGTTCGGGTTCTATCCCAAAACTTGAAGCAATAAACGAGGTAACATAAGACAAGGAGGACCCCAGATCAATAAGAGCATAACAATCAAGTGCTTGAACATTCATAATACTTGTAGCAACATCTGGAGAAGCCTTCGCGTTCTGGCGACTACTCAACGCATAGAATCGGCTGGGTCAACCTATACCACGAGCCCCACCCCTAAATTCACCACGTCTTGCTGGAGCTGGAGGACGCATTGAAGATGTGGCGGCTGAAGAACCGGATGACTGGGCAAATCCCCTACCCATGACGTGACTGGACGCACGGAAATCCCGCTAAAGATGACCCCTCACCCCACACTTGTAGCATATCGGGCGATCCAAATAACAAACCTCAGTATGGAACCCTCCGCACTTAGGGCACGGAGCCCTCCCCTGATGCTGGAACCTTCCTCTGGGACGACCTGACTGATGGGGTCTCCTACTGTCGGATCCTGGTCTCCAATGACTATTTGGCTGATAACGGTGCACGGATGGCGGTGCACTGGCTGAGGACTGGGATGGCCCTGATGGCCCCCTCCCCCGAACTGGTCTCCCCCCTGCAACTGCGATCCCTGTGTGACCCACTGACCGGGCCCTACTGCTACTCTCCCTGTCTTCCCGTATCTTCAACTTTCTAGCCTCCATGGCCTGGGCAAACCCCACGATCTTTCCATAATTCATATCCGAGTGTAAAGCCGCTATAGCAACCTCATTCACAACCAAAGGACTGAGACCCTGAACAAATCATCGAACTCGAGCATCCATGGTCGACACCAAGTGAGGATCATATTTAGAAAACCGCACGAACTCCATATGGTACTCCCACATACTCATACTGCCCTGCTTGAGGACCTCAAACTCTGTAGCACGGGCTGCCACAGTCTCGGTAGGCAAAAAGTGATCCATGAACGCATCTACGAACTCGTCCCATCTAGCCGGAGGACTTCCCTCCCCACGGGAACCCTCCCACATCTCGATCCAGGAATATGTTGCTCCCCTAAGCCTGTACGAAGCTAACTCAACCCCCTCTGTCTCTGTAGCCTTCATCACCCGAAGGGTCTTGGACATATCATCAAGAACATCATGTGGATCGGCCTCTGGATCCGTATTTGAGAACTCCGGAGGGGCCAACTGCAGAAACTAGTTGACTTTGGAGCAGGCGGAACCTCCCTGTCCGCTGGAGGACGCAGGGGTAACATGAGATATCTGTGCCTAAGCGGCCACTAACTGAGTCAACATATGAATAGCTCCTCTGAGGTCCCCCTCGGACGTACCGAGACCGGAAGCTGGAACTGTAGAGGGATCAGGAATATCAGCGGGAGGGATCGCAACACCCTCCGCCGCCGCAGGAACATGAATGCTTTGATCCGGAATAGAAGAGTCAGGCAGATTCAAGGTCGGGGAGTCGCTCACACCCGCACTATCAGGTACATGATTCACAGCCACACTCGGGGTGGCATTAGCCTCAAGGACGAGTCGAGCTCTCTTCTTTGGTGCCATTACTGAAAATTTCGGAACAAAGCACAAATTAGGCAAGGATATTTTCACTTTTCGGTTCACCGCACAATATAGAATAACAATAAAAGAGTAATTTCCTAAATGTCCATGTAGCCCCCTAATTATAGATGTGGTCGACAACACACCGATAAGAAGGGCTCTACTAGACACGGCTCCGAGACATCCTAGGACTCTTTTAAAAACCTTAGGCTCTGATACAAAGTTTGTCACGCCCCAAAACCGGGGGACACAACCGGCGCTCGATCGGGTAGCCCCAGTCAAGCGGACCTGGATTCCCTTTTCCATCCCACTATTACCCCGTGATTCCAATTTACATTATTCAATTATAATTTAAACACATTCTTACAACCTGGATATAAATTCTAGATTTCTGTCATTACCCACATGTGGTACAATACTTACAAAACATACATAACATACAAGTTTACTTTACGTGGTCTACAAGTTATACTGCCCAAAATACATATGTACATAACCCACATTTCCTGTCTACGGAGCCTCTAAGAGTACAAAGGAGTTATATAATACTTGCCGGTAACAAGGCTCCGGCTATACCTTACACAAATACCTAAATGAAAATCCGGAAGAAGAGGTGGCATGAACCACACAGGGCCCCGAGAGGAAAGGGGCTCACCAAAACAACTGATGGGACGTAGAGGAGGCACTACTGTTGGTGGGCTGGAGTACCTGCTATAGAACCACCTACAACCATCACAAAAATGTAGTGCCCCCGGCAAAAGGGACGTCAGTACATTTGAATTGTACTGGTATGTATGAACAAAATTTACTCAAAGTAAACTCAACAATGCACAGGCAAGAGACAGACAAAGAGTCACACAATCACTGCACAAAGATATAGAAAGAAATACAATGGAAGTTCCACAATTCTCACTTCATCACAATCACAATCACAATTCCACCCTTATCCCTTCTCAACATTCCACCCTTATTTCTTCTGTTGCGAGCCGCAACCCGATCCCACCAGACAATCACAATCATTTCTTATGTTTCTGTTGCGGCGTGCAACCCGATCCCACCGGACAATCACATTTCACCCTTATCACTTCTCACATATCACCCTTATCCCTCCTGTTGCGGCGCGCAACCCGATCCCACCAGACAATCATATCTCATATCAACAATGACAGTTCACAATTCAATCACATAAAATTTCAGCAATAGGAATATAGCTTCTTTACAACCCACAATACGTAAAAGAAACTCGTACCACATTAAACCTTACCAAACAGTGAATCATATACGATATTGCCACAGCCGTTTATTTCAATTACATCACACCACAACTCCTTTTTGTTACTTGTTACACACCCTTTAGCATATACATTCATACTCTTGGATTCATTAACCTACTAGCATAATTTCACATAGCATGGTAGTGTGGTGATCAACTAAAGACAGACAAGGAATACACTTAACGCTTTAACACAATTTGAACAACCAATTGCACATATTCACACACATACACGTACCGTATGCTCCGACACCATAAAGCGATTTACAAAGATTAAAGTTAGCCATACATACCTTGTGTCGAATTTTCCCTTTTTAATTTCTATCACAAATCACCGAACCGTCAAGCAACGTCAATCTAATTCATAATGCAACACATTCATCTTAGAATTGGGAATCATGAACACCATGCGAACTCGCTTAGGTATTTTATCGAATGCTATATGACCCCTTAGATTTCTAACCCCTTATTTGTGAATATTAACCCTAACCCACTTCTTTTTACTAGATTGCGACAATTAATGGACATGCATGCAAGGTTCGTCTCTTTTATCTTCAAGAACTCCTTTAGGGGAGTTCTACTTATTAACCAAAGTTTGTAAATTTAAGGGGAATGGGGTGGGGACTTACCTCTTTAAGTGAAGAAGACAATGACTCGAAAACTCCCGAGCTTGAGTGATTGTGGAAGACCAAATGGATGATGTTGAAACCCCTTTCTCTCAAGAACTCTCTTTTTCTCTCTCTATTCTTAGTAGGAAAATGGTTAAAAATGAAGGGGAGGGGTGTTTTATTGAATAGGGGGCCAGGTTTTAAAATTAGAAATTAGGAGCCCCGACACGGAATGCGGTTAGGAATGAGATCACATTCATGACATGCGGTCCGCAGACCGGTCGCAGAATTGCCCTCGAGATGGGCCAAAACTAAAAACACACTGAGCAGGTATGCGACCACTATGCGGTCCGCATACACGTTATGCGATCGATAATGCGTCGCATAACCTCCCTCACCAAAAACCAATGGGCAAGAATGCGACAACTATGCGATCCACATAACCAGAATGCGATCGCATTTCGGACTGCATAGTTGTCCTTAATTTGGAGTCTGCCCAGATATGCGACCATTATGCGGTCCGCATACACGTTATGCGATCGGATAGTGCCTCGCATAACAACACAATTTCTGGAAAATTTTATCTTTCGAATTCCGGGGTACTTTTACACAAGCAAGGTCCGATTTAAGAATTTCTACAGTCATAACAACTCGGGGACTTATTCGGGCATTATTTTAAACAAGAAATTTTTACGGGTCTTTACAATAGGAGCCCCGACACAAAAATGCGGTTAGGAATGCGATCACATTCCTGTTATGCGGTCCGCATTCTTGTCGCAAAAATGGCCCTCAAATGGGCCAAAATTGGAAAACAATCTGCCCAGGTATGCGACCACTATGCGGTCCGCATACCTGTTTTGCGATTGCATAGTGCGTCACATAACCTCCCTCGCAAAACCCATGGGGCAACAATGCGACAACTATGCGGTCCGCATTCCCAAAATGCGATCGCATTCTGGGCCGCATAATTGTCCTTAATTTGGAAAGAAGCATGATCACGTATGCGACAGCTATGTGGTTCGCATACACGTTATGCGATCGCATAGGGTGTCGCATAACAGCACAATTCTGGAAAATTTTATCTTTTAAGTCCCGGGGTACTTTTTACTCAAAAAGGTCCATTTTTAAGAATTCCTACAGTTTTAACAACATAGGGATCTATTTGGGCATTATTATAGACGTGAAATTTTACGGGTCTTTACAAACGGTCTCGTGACGGCACCTAGTCTCTATGACTAGGTAAGCCTAAATTGCGGAAAAATAAGACAAATAATAACAAAAACAGTAAAGATGAAGTAATACTATAGAATTTAGCCGCTCGACATCTACAACTTTTACTTTACCAAAACCCGGAATGTCACAAATCACAAGCTTTGTACGACTATAGCTCTATACAATGGAACAAAGAAAACGTGTATATGTATATCTCCTATGTCTGTAGTAGAGTATATGAGGACACGTGGGATTCTGCGGACGCGGCAGAATTACCTCGCGGTCTCCTAACAGCTGTTGTAGTACTCCTAGCCAAAACGTTGTGTACTGGAACCTGGATCTGCACATGGGGAAAACATGCGCAGGAAAGGGCGTGAGTACTCCACATTCAGTACTCAGTAAGTGCCAAGCCTAACCCTAGTTAGGTAGTGACGAGGTCAGGTTGAGGCTCTACTGAGTTTGGAAATAAGACAGTTATAAGTTTGATCAATGACATATAAATAGCTACAATAAGCAGAATTTAAAGGAAAACTGAAAGAAATAATATAAAGAGCCCTCGGCTCAGCACAACATATATCTCAACAGTTAAATATGCAATGCAGTACAGGGGGAAAGCTCCCGGATCTCGGTCCGTAGTCCCAATTTAAATATGCAATGCAGAATTTTATCGGATGCGTCTTAATTAAACAATTCAAGAAAAACGACAGACAAGAATAAGGTAAAACTACCTAAGCATGAAGTAAGCAGTAGCAAATACGGGGAATTCAAGTAAGGACAGGTAGGCATGCTTATTCCTATGCTAACTAATCAGTTATAACATGAAACATTAATATAGGAATGCAAATGAGTTATGTCATGGAACGAAAAACGGGAATTTAGAAACAATGACCCGTGTACGCACCCGTCACCTCACGTACACGGCGTCCACATAATGAAATCAGTATAAAATACCTAAGGGAAATCCCCAACACAGAGTTAGGCAAGCCACTTACCTTGACTGCACTAATCAACTCAATACCACGCTCTTGCCACGAGTATCCGACTCCGGGTAGCCCAAATCTATTCAATTCGATTGCATAATGTAAATATCACTTCAAGGAAACAAAATAGCTAAGTATTTCTAAGCTAATACGCGAAATTAGGAAATTTGCCCAAAAAGTCCCCCGGGCCCATGTCTCTGAATCGCGTAAAAATTATATTTTCCAAACACCCATTCGCTCACGAACTCACTCGAACAAGAATCATAAAAATCCGACGTCTAAATCTCCCTAAATCCTCAGATTTCTACTTGGGGAAGTTTCATCCCAATTTCATGGTTTTTCATCCAATTTTATTTATCAGATTGAGGAAAATGATAGATATTATTGATATAAATTTTGATTAAGGTTAGAAAACGTTACCTAAGATTCTCCTCTTCGAATTCCACTGAAAATCGCCAAATTCTGAGCTCCCGATCGATTTTGGAGTTATGAATTTCTAACCCTCAGATTTTGGTATAACCAGCACAGGGATTTTGCACCTATGACCTTAGGGTCGCACCTGCGGTGCCGCACCTGCGGTGCCGCACCTGAGAAAATTCTATCGCGGGTGCGGAAGTCACATATGAAGGCTAGGGTCGCACCTGCGGAACCCAGACCGCGCCTGCGACCACTGGCAACCCCCACTCAAACCACATCTGCAAACCTATCTTCCGCACCTGCAAGAAAACCATCGCAGGTGCGAGACACCAGAAACAGCAATGGTTCAGCTATTCTCAAAGTTTCAAATTCACCCATTGGGCACCCGAAACAACCCCGAGGCCCCCAGGACCTCAACCAAACCTAACAACTCACCTTAATACCTGTTCAAACTTGGTCGAGCCTTTAAAACACATCTCATAACAGCAAAATCATCAATTATGCATAGATTCAAGTCTAAGAACTTATGAGATTTCTAGAATTCACATCCGATGTCGAAACACGTCAAAACTCATCCGAATGACCTCAAAATTTGCACAAAGGTCATAAATGACGTTACGGACCTGCTGTCGCTTTCGAAATTCCATTTCGAGTCCGATATCAAAATCTCACCTATCAGCCGAAATCGTCGAAATTCCAACTTTCGCCGATTCAAGCCTAAATCTACAACCGACCTCGAAAACACATTCCGAACATGATCCTAACCATGAAATCACCCAATGAAGCTAATAGAGTCGACATAATTTCATTCCGTATCTGTCTTCACACAGTTCTAGCTACGGCCCAATTTCTAAAGCTAAATTTCATATTTATGGACTAAGTGTCCAAAATCACTCCGGATTTCACCACTCAACGTGACGACAAGTTTGAATAACATAAATGGACATGGGAGAAGTATTTACTAGTGGATCAGGGCGCTAACTCTCAAAACGACCGACCGGGTCATTACAAATTTATTCTTAAATCGCAAATGTAAACAGTTACCCAAAGCCTTAATCAGAAATTATATTCTCAAATTAGGTATGTGTTTGAATCCTAAAAATAATTTTGGGTTTTTCTAATTTGAGCTTTCGATTTTGGAGAAAGGTAAATTTTTTACTTAATTTTCTTTTGTTTCTGATTTTTGGGTTTTGATTTAAGGTGATTTGATAGTTGGGTTATGTTTTTTACGCGATTCTTTGGAAGGGAAAGAGCAGTTTTCAACTGATTCTTTTGTTTTTTACGCGATTCTTTGTTTTTTACGCGATTTTATTTTTTCCCTTTTTGTTTTCAACTGATTCTTTTGCTTTTTACGTGAGTACTGTGCTTGTTTATTTGGTTGGTTTATTTTGATTTTGATTTTTAAGTATGATTAATTTGCTTTTGATTTGATTTTTGATCCACAATTGAATCTCCAAATGAAAAAACCGCTTTTACAACTACGTTTTTAGGTACATGCAGCTAGCGATAATGATTATTTCTTCTATTTCACCTTTAATTTCTCTATCCCATTTGAAAATATACATGATTTTTCTTAAATAGCCATCACCTGAAGCCGTTTCTTAGTGTCGACTGCTCTTTCGCTGGGTAAGTTGAAAACTTCTTTAGTTTCTCATTTCAAACAATAGTTTGTTTTACTGTCTGCAAAAACTCTGTTCTCTTTGTTTATTTTTTTATTTTTTATTTTTTTATGGTTGATTATGATACCTATCATGTTTGCTAGTACTTGAAAGTAAATACTAGATTTTGTTTTCTTGGAGTTTTTGTGTTGATCTTTTTTGCTTAGAATTATGCTTTTGTTCATTTAGAATTCTTGCATAAAGATTCCTTTTTTTTTCTCCTGTGTATTTTGATGGGATATTTTCTTTCGTTTGTGTTGTACTTTTGTTGAATGAAATGATTAATTTGTTAGATGAGAGAATTAATTTTTTAGGTGAGGTGCTCTGCTTTTGCTATTGATGTAAGTACGATGAGGACTTGAAGGCAATGATGATTATAGAGTTGCATTGATCTTTCATTCAGGACATCTCGTATATTGTTTTGGGGGTACTTGGTGAATATTTTTTCAGTATTTGATTTTCAAAAGTTTGATTAAGCCTGATTGATGATTGGTTGGACACAAGATGTCTTACAACAATGATGAAGTCTTATTTCTGTGGTGTGATGAATGATTTGACCCAATAATGAAAGCTTTGCTTGCCTTGAATATTTCTCTGGTTGCTTCTCCATGACCTGCCAAATTTAAAACAATTGCAACTGACATGGTCTTACGTCAAAAGTACAGAGGCTGACTATTGGTTCATGAGAACATATTATACTTTCCTTTTCCTGGTTTGCCTTTTTGGCAGGGCATTTGTCACTGCTTTTTGTTGGATAGCCAGCAAACAATTGGTGTAGAGGTTATTTTTTCTTGTAGACAATTGTTCTTTGATGGATCCAGTGAAATATGTTTTCGACTATGAAGTTTTCTTCACCATTTAGGTGCTAGAAGAAGCAACAATTTTCGAAGTTTGTCCCGTAGATATTGCACTTCCCAAAAGCACGTGTTTACACTCCTGTTTATATGAAAATTAATTGCCGATTAAAGTTTTATGTTTGGTTTATATGGTGGAATGCTCTGTCTTTGTGTTCTTTGATAAGTGGATTTCAGAGATTAATCATCTAATATTTGATGTCTTAATGGCCTCACTATATCATCTTGGCTGAATATTTCACATCTAATTGAGATATTTTATGGAGAATGACCATGTTGGACAATAAACATTTCCCTCTTTGACTAGTATAGTATTATTGTATTTTCGTTTGATGCACTGTTTGTATTGTGCCTCCTTATAGAAAAAGGTTGTTGTTGCAATGCTAAATTTTTATGGGTGATTTGATTTGTTCATCTTTTCCACTTATGTTCTTGTTGATATGCTGGTTCTTGTTGCACTTCACTTTTAGTTAATTAATTGATTGCCTTTTATCCTAAAAATAGGGATGGATAAAAGTTGGTTGAATCTTAGGAATAGAGGAGACCAAAGATATAGAGATGGAGTAGATGGTTTTCTTAGTTGGGGATTCGACCAACCAAAGGTGAGCACTAAGATTCGATGTCCTTGTAAAAGGTGTATGAACACCGTGTTCAAGCTAAGAACCGATGTAAGAGAAGACTTATTGAGGAAGGGTTTCTGGGATTGTTATAAAGTGTGGGACTTGCATGGAGAAGTGTTAGTTAGAGGTGAAAATTCTAATGTAGCACGCAATGATGAAGTAAGAGATGATAGCAATGATGAAGTTAGAGATGATAGCATTGTGGATACACTAATGTGGCGGATGATAATAATTTTTAGAGGACAATGAAGAGCCAAATATACATGCAACAAAGTGCCTTAACCATTGGAGCAACAAATCGATGGATGAATAGTTGAGATTTTCGAAAGAAGTTCTTCCGGAGGGGTCATTTGTACCAAATTCTTTCTATGAAGCGAAGAAAGTTTTTCGTGACCTAGGCTTGGGGTACAACAAAATAGATACATGTCAGAATGATTGTATTTTATATTGGCGCAATTATGCCAATGCTCAATCATGTCCTAAGTGTGGTAAATCCAGATGGAAGTCAGACGAACAAAAAGGAAAGAAAGTAGCTTGTAAAGTATTTCGACATTTTCCAATCAAACCAAGGCTTCAGAGATTTTACATGGCCAAAGAGACATAAAAAAAAGCTGAAGTGGCACAAGGAGGAAAATATTGATGATGGTGTCTTTGCGACATCCGTCCGACTCCATTGCCTTGAAATCCTTTGATGAGCGACATCCCACCTTTTCAGGTGAATTAATAAATGTTCGATTAGGTTTAGCAAGTGACGGGTTCTAGCCTTTTGGTAACATGAGAGCCAATCATAGTATTTGACCAGTCGTACTAGCTACATATAATTTACCACCATGAGATTGCATGAAGGATTCGTATTTTATGATGACACTTCTTATTCCAGGACCCAAGTGTCCAGGTAATGATATAGATGTATACTTACAATCAATGATTGAAGAGTTGAAAGAATTATGGGATGGAGTGGAAACTTATGATGCATATTCAAAATCTAATTTTAAGATACGTGCAGCTATCATGTGAACGATTAATGACTTTCCTCCATATGGAACCTTTCAGGATGGTCAACGAAAGGAAGGCTTGCATGCCCTTGTTGCCACAAAGACACAAAATCAGTTTCTTTACGTAATAAGTTGTGTTATATGAGTCATCATTGCTTTCTCCCAATAGATCATCCATGGCGCCGAAATATGACGAAATTTGATGGGATGGTAGAAAATGGGGCTGCACCTAATCCAACAAACACGGACACACCCCCAACCCTGTAATCAAGTAACATAAAGTTGAACTTACAATTGTGTCTCTACCGTGTTAGAACGTAAAAAAGATTAAGAATATTTTTCAAATAAATAAGTTTACATCATGAACACATTCAAAAGAAGAAATCATGGCGTTGACATTTCCATTACACTCGAGGATTCAGCCAACACCTCCATCTGTCATATCAACAATGACCTAAAAATATTCCCTCCATCAATATAAAATGTCATGGGCGGTTTTCCATCAATGCCCCATGACCCCTTGGACGCGCCTCGTGGTGTCCTAGCAAGCCTCCCAATGCCTAGAGCTACAAATGACCCCGTGGTCTTGGCTGCGCCAAGTGATAAATGCAAATGTGCCTCTATCGCCCCAATGATATCCCTCGCAAGCGCCCAGCTGCAGGCAGTTGCAAACAGTATCGCGCGCGTAGACAATGACGCGCACGCAGATCGTGATGCCAAAGATAAAGTTTCTGACAACGGATATGTTTCTACCTTGTAGAAAACTAAGTCATTTTCATTGTAAATATAGAGTAGTTTTATTCCATGTATTCCCATTATGATTCCCTGGCTTAGAGGGTGTTTGGATTGGCTTTTAAAAAGTAGCTTTTACGCTAAAAGGAAAAAGTCATAAGTTGGTAATACCCAACTTTTAGTCTTTGACTTATTTTTGTACTTTTCATGCCTAAAAATAAGTACTTTTAAGTACTTTTTAACATTGCCAAACAACATATAAACTAAAAAAGTGCTTAAAAGCCAATAAGCACTTAAAATAAGCCAATCCAACCAACCTTTTAGTTAGGTCAAGTCTTGTAACTTTGGTTTATTTTTCTAAGCATTATTAGGGGGATCAAGCAATCAAAACTTTCTAGCAAGCAATTCTCTGTACTGGTGTCTCTCCCCCTCTACACCGCGTTGCCTTTTAGTAATAGCTTTCGTTAATGCAATCAAGATTTCTTTCAATTCTCATTAATGTTCTCTCAATTGTTCTTGACATTTGTTTTCCCGTACGACACTGACAATCTCGTCTAGTGTACGGAGGGGACCTCAGTTGGCGGACATGAACTGCACTGACATCAGTTGCTTAGCCTTACGTCTCCTTTCCAAGGAATCTCAAAAAGGCACCGTATAACAGTTAGTATCAAAGCCGAGGCTCGACATCGAACGAGGGAACACCTTGCCATTACCACCATTTCTGACCATGGTGAATCACGGGGACCGCATTGCAGCACTTGAATAGACGATTGACGTATTACGACCCATCATGGATACGGTGACAGAACTAAGAACCATCCTAGTGCAAAGGTTGGATAACCTAGATCGCAGAATGCTCTAGGCCGAAGTTGACATAGAAAACATCAGTCGCGACTCTGAAGGCGACCGACAAACAACAATCACTAAGGCAACCAAAATGTTTGGTAAATTTAAGGGAATCCAATAAGAGCATGACGAGGATTTAGCCTACAAGGAACAAGAGGCAGACACGGTGACTTCCATGCAACAAACTATAGACAACTTGACATGCCAGCTCAATGTTGTCAATACTGCTTTACAAGGCTTGCTTCGAGGAGGAGGAAACAAAATCGGGGGTGCTGTGAACCTCGCCCCCATGGCACAAAAACTGAAAATTCCCGAGCCAAAGCCATACAGTGGAGCTAGGAATGCTAAAGAAGTGGAAAATTTTATCTTTGACATCGAGCAGTACTTCGATGTCGTGGGAGGCCTAGAAGAAGCCAAGAAGGTAGCAACTGCTGCCATATATCTTCATGGTGATGCTAAACTCTTGTGGCGGGTGAAGTACGAAGCTATCGGGGTCAGTGAAGATGCTCTGGAGACATGGGCGGAACTGAAGGCAGCCATACGCCTACAGTTCTTCTCCAAAAATGTTGAGTACAATGCAAGGAGAAAAATACGGGAGCTCTGCCAAACCAAATCTTTGCGGGATTACGTGCGAGAATTCTCCGCGCTCATGCTGAACATACGCGACATAGGGGACAAAGACAAGCTCTTCACATTCCTGGAAGGGTTAAAACCTTATGCCCGCATGGAGCTTCAAATACAAAGGGCAGATGCCCTGCCCAAGGCGATCCAAGAAGCGAGATGCCTTGGGGACTATCAAGTGGAAACTCGAAAGGATAGGCCTCAACTTCCTATCCGAGCAGGATACATAGGAGGACAACCTAACAATGGTGGCCCTAGAAAAAGTGGGGGAGATCGGAGTGTCAACAAATCTAAGGCTCCTTCCTCAAGCAACAATAGTGCTGCCTCAAACAACAATGATCAGGGGAGAAAGCCCCCTTTAGGATGCCGTCATTGCGGCGAGCCACATTGGAATAATGAATGCCCACATGAACAAATGAATACCCATCAATCTTTTGATGATGGGACAAATGACGAAGCAGATGCTTCGGAGTAGACCGAACTAGTAGATGCTTTCAATGCAATTGTTGGCTCTATTTATGAGGCATTAGAGAGAACCAGTGCTGGTATCCGTAAAAGGAAAGACCCTTTCCCAATCACCAAGAAAGGGAAAAAGAAGGTGGACGAGACGGTTCATCTTGAACAAGAGAGGACCTTAATGTTCGTTGAATTGAAGGTAAATGACAAGCCCATTCGAGCGATGATAGACACGGGTCTCTATCTGCTTCTTTCTCTTCCCAGGAATGAACAATTGGATAAAAAAATGATTTTCTTCTTTTTTTATATATATTATTATAATAATATTAAGATTAAGCAAGCAAGAAAACGGACTTAGAAAGAACAAAGAAGTTTGGATCCGAAAAAAGTATGCTTAGGCAGTTCTTTCGCTGAGCACAACAGAATGAAGAGGAATTTGTATCATTTCAATCTACCCACAACTATTTGGCCTCAACTCAGGTGGAGCGCCTTGGTATAGTTTTAGGAAAGGGAAAAGGTCATGTCAAAGCCATCAACTTACCTCCCCATCCAGTGGGTGGAATAGCCAAAGAAGTACCAGTGAAGCTAGGTCCTTATGAAGGAAAATTCAACTTGTGTGTGGTGATCATAGATGACTTCGAGCTGATAGTTGGGCTGGAATTCTTAAGGCAAACCAACAACATGCTCGTACCATATGCAGACATGCTTATGATGATGGGAGAAAATGGGGCCAACCCCTGCATTATCTCGTGCCTGCCCATGAAGATGGATACTGAGAACATCTCGGCCTTGAAACTGAAAAAGGGAGTCAAAAGACATGAACCTACATTCCTGGCTACCCTATGCATTGAAGAGGTAGAACTCCCCTCGGGTCCAATTCCTACACCTGTAAAGGAGCTACTACTGGAGTTTGAAGACGTCATTCCACAGGAGATGCCAAAGCAACTTTTGCCTAGGCGTAGTGTGGACCATGAGATGGAGTTGATGTCGGGTGCGAAGCCACCTACTCGGGCGCCTTATAGAATGTCACAACCCGAATTCATCGAGATTCGAAGACAGTTTACGGAGATGCTAGACACAGGGATCATTGTACCCTCCAAGTCTCCATATAGGTCCCCTGTGCTTTTCCAAAAGAAACATGATGTTTGTCTACGACTTTGTGCGGATTATCTGGCTCTAAATAAAATCACTTTGAAGAACAAATATCCTATTCCGCTCATGGAAGACTTGTTCGATAGATTGGGGAGTGTGATAGTGTTCACAAAAATTGACCTGAAGAGAGGGTATTGGCAAGTTCGGATTGCTGAGGGCGATGAACACAAGACGACCTGTATGACAAGATATGGGTCGTTTCTCTCCTGGTTATGCCGTTCGTCTTGACTAATGATCCAACCACATTTTGTACCCTGATGAACCAAGTCTTCCGAGATTATATCGATGAATTTGTGGTGGTCTCTTTGGATGACATTGTGGTTTATAACCAAACACTAGAAGAACACCTGGAGCACTTAGGGAAGGTCCTAGCCTAATTGCGGGAGCACAAATTATATGTGAAGCTATCCAAGTGCTCCTTTTCTCAAAAACAGATTGACTTCCTCGGGCATGTCATTGAGGAAGGGTGGATCAAATGGACCTACAAAAGATTCAGGCTATCACAGATTGGACGCTGCCCAAGGATATCCACGCCTTGAGGGCATTCCTAGGCCTATGCAATTTCTATCGACTATTTTGGAAAATTACTCACTCATCGCAATGCCATTGACAGAACTCCTCAAGAAGGTCACGCCTTAGGATAGGGGACCAAGGCGAGCGGAGGCCTTCAACGCATTAAAAATGAATATGACTAGTAGCTCCGTCTTGGTCCTCCCTGATTTGGCCAAGCCGTTCGAGGTACAAATTAATGCTTCCGACTATGCTCTTAGCGGAGTCTTACTACAAGACGAGCATCATGTAGCATACGAGAGACAAAAGCTGAAGGATGCAGAGCGGAGCTATGCTGCACACGAGAAAGAACTATTGGTTGTTGTTCATTGCTTACACCTTTGGAGGCATTATCTGTTGGGATACTCATTCATGGTCAAGGAAGACAACTCAACTGTTATCCGTTTCATGACCCGGCTGAAGTTGAATGGCCTGACAGGTCCGATGGCAGGAACTCCTAGCGGAATTTCACTTCAACCTGGAGTGCCGAAGTGGGAAGATTAATCATGTTGCTGATGCGCTCAGTCGGAGAGTTGATCTAGCATCGGTGTGCCTACTCGCCTCCCTAAGGGGGAGCGAAGTACCTACCACCATAAAAGACCAGATACAAGATCTACTCATCAAGGATCCTGCTACACAATATTTGGTTAATCTAGTAGGACAGGGGAAAACTCGCCAGTTCTACATGGATGATGGTTTCCTGAAAGTGAAAGGGAACCGACTTTATGTTCCTAAAGGAGGAGATATGAGAAGGACTCTTCTAGAGGAATGTCACGATACTCTGTGGGCTGGCCATTCCGGTGAAGAACGCATATGGCATTACTTTGTCGTGCGTATTATTGGCCTCAAATGGCCGATGATGTTGCGTAGTATGTGAGAACTTGTCTAGTATTCCAGAAGGACAAGTCAGACTACTTGACACAAGTGGGACTCTTGGAACCACTATCTGTCCCAAAGAGACATTGGGAAAGCATTTCTCCGGATTTCATCACCGTCTTGCCCAAGGTCGGAGATCTCATAATTATCTTGGTTGTGGTGGATCGGTTTTCCATGTATGACACCTTTATTGCAGCACCATAATATATATCAGCAGAAGATACAACTCAACTCTTCTTCTCTCATGTCGTCAAATATTGGGGCATGCCCAAAGACATCGTTAGTGATCACGACTCACACTTCACTAGCAACTTTTGGACCAAACGATTTAAGTGCCTTGGGTCAAAATTGAGTCACAACTCATGTTTTCATCCGTAATCTGATGGCTAGACGGAGCGTTTCAATGGTATGTTGGAGGAATATCTCCGCCACTTTGTTAATGGATTGCAGAAGAATTGGGGAAGCTTCTGGATGATGCTCAACTGTGTTTCAATTCACAAAAGAGCTTTAGTACAAACAAAAGCGCTTTTGAAATTTTTATCGGGAAGCAACCGCTACTCCCACACATTGTGAATGCACCAAACATATCAAAATCTCCTCAAGCTTCTCAAAAGAATGGAAGCAAAATTTGGAGATTGCGGAGCTATCTTGTCAAAGCCCAAAAGCGGATGAAGAGACATGCTGATCAAAATCGTCGCTTTGTTGAATACCAAGTAGGAGACAAAGTGATGGTCAAATCCTAAAGCGAAACTTGTTTGCAGGGGTCCATGACCCTCGCCTATTGCAAAAATACATTAGACCCTTGTCCATTAAAAAGCGTATTGGGAAAGTTGCATACCGGGTGGATACCCCAGCTTGGTGGAAAATCCATCTCGTCTTCCATGTCAGCCTTCTAAAACTTTTTCGGGAAGGCACGGAGGATCCTTTACGAAGCCAACTCACAATACCCAGTATTCGAGGTCCCAATTCAGCCAGGAAAAGGCGTGCTGAAACTATTCTTGATGACCGGGTAATTCATACCTCAAGGAAGAATCACCAAGAGTTCTTGGTGAAATGGCAAGGTTATGATGCAGAGAACAATACTTGGGAGAGGAAAAAAAACCTCAAGCCTATAAGAGCCTAATTGAAGATTATTTTTAAAGTAAGGCGCCAAGGAAGTCGCCAACTCAGGTGGGGGAGAATTTCATGGGCAGCTTTCCAGCCATGCCCCATGACCCCTGGACGCGCCCCGTGGCATATTAGCAAGCCTCCAAACGACTAGCTCCAAGGACGACCTTGTGGTCTTGGTTGCGCCAAGTGATAAGCGCGCATGTGCCTCTGTCTCCCCACCAATATCCCTCGCTAGAGCCCAGCCAAAGGCAGCTGCCAACACCGTCGCGCGCACAGATCGTGATGCCAAAGACAAAGTAGTTGACAACAGACCTGTTTCTACCTTGTAGAAAACTAAGTCCTTTTCATTGTGAATATAGAGTAGTTTTATTCCATGTATTTCCATTATCATTCCCTACCTTAGTTAGGTAAAGTCTTGTAACTTTGGTTTATTATTTTTAAGCATTATTATGGGGGATCAAGCAATCAAAACTTTCTAGCACGCAATTCTCTGTACTGGTGTCTCTCCCCCTCGACACCGCGTTGCCTTTTTGTAATAGCTTTTGTTAATGCAATCAAGCTTTCTTTCAACTCTCATTACTATTCTCTCAATTGTTCTTGACATTGGTTTTCTCGTACGGCACTGACAATCTCGTTTAGCGTACGGAGGGGATCTCAGTTGGCGGACAACAACTGCACTGACATCAGTTTCTTAGCCTTATGTCATCCCTTTGAGGAATCTCAGAAAGACGCCGCGTAATAGTAACGTTGTAAGGAGTTAACAGACTCCCAAAGTTATGCTATGTGTAGTAGTGGAGAAGTGAAGGTGAAGGACAAACGTGCTGGACAGGCTTATCATTATCTTTTGGATTCACAAACTCTGTGACACCAAACTTCTTGGTGAAGTTTTTAAAGAAACGCATAGAATCAATGCCAAAATTTATCAGAAATAACTATGGACATTCTTGTTCATAAAAAATCAATGCACTCACCATCATTGAACCTGCTGGGATTCAAATTAAGGCCAATGATCCTAGAAGCCCCAGCAATCCTAGCTCCTTCAGCAGCCTAATAATTTAGTCAAAATGGCAAGGAAAACATCCTCAAATTTGACACGGCTATGACAACGAAAACTAAATAAGTAAAATAGAAGGTGGAACTCTATACAAGAAGAAATCCATTGATGAATTACTACAATATCTTCATCTTGAATTTAGTAATTTTTTTCAATGTTTGTAATCCGTACTTTTTAGTTGCAATTTTTGTTTTGTGAACTCTAAATTTTATAATAACCAATTAAGTGTGAAAGTTCCACTGCTAGAAATCATATTCTTTTATTAAGATCACACTACTAGAAAGATACACGAAAAGAGTGAGTGGACAAGTATAAAGGAATAAGGAAATAACTGATATTCCTTATTCAATTCCTAATATAAAGGGATACTCATTTAAAACTTATTTGTATATACTTGGAAAATTGTATATGACCATGTAAATTAATTAAAACTTGAACAAAAAAGGTAATAAAGTTTCAAATAATGTATAAAAATATAAAAATCCCACATTATTTACTTAACCATAATAAGCTAATATTGTTTGATGTAGCATCGCCACACCGTGTACGAGTAAGCATGGAAAGTTGTATATGTTTGTACTTTTTCATAATTGTTAAGGAAATAATTTCTACATAGAGAGAAAGAGGACAACGGAGCAAGTTTAGGGTTATCTTGATTTTTATATTTCGGTCTTTGAATTACCTGAAAATGTGGACCATGGAGGAAGTTATTAATTAGCCATTGAAAGTCCTTTTGCTAGTTCATTAAACGGAAAATGGCCAAATATAATTCTGTACTATCAAAAAAGGTTTAGATGTGCACCTCGTTATACTTTGAGTTTAAATATACCCTTTCGCTATACGATTGGCTCAGATATACCTCTTTTCCGTTAAATTTGTCAAAAGTGGACATCCAATCCTACGTGGCACTGACATTTGATGAGGTGGATGCGACATGGCCTGTCACCTCAGCGCCCCTAACTCATTTTACCAGTCCCTTCTATTTTTTTCCAACACTAAAATTTGCTTCCCCTCCACTACTATTGTCTCCATTACCGCTGTAATGAAATATTGTATTTCAAATTTGGTCTTTTATTTATGGATTAGGGCCAGTGAGGTGGAATGCCATGTGGTATCCACCTCATCAAATATCAGTGCCACGTATGATTTGATGTCCACCTTGGACAAACTTAATAGAAGAGGAGTATGTTTAAACCAATAATATTACGGCAGAGATATATTTGGACCCAAAGTATAACAAAAGATACATTTAAATTTTTTCTCATACTACATAGGTATATTTGACCATTTACCGTTCATTCGATTAGCACATTAAATTGAAGCTTCAACACTTCAAAAATCTTTAAATGCATAATTGATAATCCTAGCCTATATGTAGCTTGCGGCAGGTAGGATAGTGTCAATGGCCAAGTAGCTATAGTTTGGCTGATTAAAAAAGGGAGATGTTCATACTTTATAGTCATGTTGGATATTATTATTAATTTTAAGTTTTATATCTTGTTCATTATATTTAATATCGAAATATTTTGTTGTCGTCTC
This sequence comes from Nicotiana undulata, assembly GCA_005239495.1. Lineage (NCBI taxonomy): Eukaryota > Viridiplantae > Streptophyta > Magnoliopsida > Solanales > Solanaceae > Nicotiana > Nicotiana undulata. The sequence continues at coordinate 36,225 of ML246821.1, forward strand.
ACATAAACTTCTTAATAGTTCCTGTAACGATCTAACCGGTCGTTTTATGAGATTTGTCTCGTTCTTATGTTTCAGCTTTGTTATATGTTATTTAACTTATTCATGATGTGTTGGGCCGCTGTTGGTTCGGGTTCGGAGTGGTCGTGGTGAGAATTGAGACACTTATAGCCTGTTTGGCCAAGCTTTTTTTGGGCCAAAAGTACTTTTTTTGGCCAAAAGCACTTTTGGCCAAAAATTGAGGTGTCTGGCCAAGCTTTTGGAAGGAAAAAAAGTGCTTTTGAGGAGAAGCAGAAGCAGTTTTGGAGATGCAGAAAAAGTAGCTTCTCTCCAAAAGCACTTTTCTGAGAAGCACTTTTGAGAAAAATACACTTATAAGCAGTTTTCAAAAGTTTGGCCAAATACTAATTACTGCTTAAAAGTGTTTTTCAAATTAATTAGCCAAACACTAACTACTTCTCACCAAAATCACTTTTTTTAAAAGTACTTTTGAGAAAAGCACTTCTCAAAATAAGATGATTTTAGAAGATTGGCCAAACGGGCTATTAGTCTCTAAAATGAGCTTAATAGTTGAAAAGGTCAACCGGGAGTTGACCAGTAGGTAAACGATCTCGGAATGTAGATATTATAGCTCGAATAGCTTCGTTAGGTGATTTGGGACTTAGGAGTGTGATCAAAATGTGCATTTGAGGCCCGGGGTAGAATTAGGCTTGAATTGACGAAATTGCGTTTTTGGCGATCTCCTGTCGACAGTGGAAAATAGGATATCGGGGTCGGAATGGAATTCTAGAATTCGGAACAGGTTTGTAGGCTCATTTTGGATGTGTGTGCAAATTTTCAGGTCAATCAGGCGTGTTTTGGATGGTTTCGGCATCTTTGGCGAAATTTAGAAGTTTCAAAGTTCATAGGTTTGAATCCGAGGTATTTTTGGTGTTTCGAGGGCTTGACTAAGTTTGAATAAGGTTATGAGATGTGTTGGTATGTTTTGTTGAGGTCCCAAGGGCCTCATGTGAGTTTCGGGTGGTTAACTGAGTGATTTTTGGATTCTTGAGTTAGCTGTTTTGCTGCAGAGATTTACTCTATGCATTCACGAAGGGGGGATCGCGTTCGCATAGAGTGATTTGTGGAGGAGGGTCCTTCTGTGTTATGAGTTCGCGGAAGGGGAGATGCGAACGCGAAGCTCCAGGTGGTTGTGCATCGCGAACATGGCGTGGGGCGCGTTCGCGTAGTGTGTCAAGTCAGCAGTTGGACCCCAGGGATTTGGCATACGTGTTCGCGTGATGGGGTCCACGTTCGTGTAGGTATATGCTGGAGAGGGTTCGCGTTCACGTGGCATCTGGTGCGTTCTCGTAGGGGAAATAAGGGGGGTTGTTGGATTGTACTTTGCGAACGCGTGGCTAGGGCCGCGTTCGCGAAGAGTTAAAAGCTTGGTAGATTCTTTTTAAGTTCAAAAACGAGGGTTTAGTCTATATTTTCAAATACCCATTAGAGAGATCGGGAGAAGGTGATAATTTTAGTAGAGTTCTTAAGGTAAGTGTTCTTCAATCATATTTGGGTTAATTCCATGATTTAGTATTGATTTTTATCATTTAATTTGAGGAATTAGAGTGAAAATTGGGAAAAACTGGGAGGAACGTTTGAGAATTTGTTTTGATGATTTGAGTGGGCAATTGAGGTCGGATTTTGGTGAATTTGATATGAGTGGGAAATTGAGGAGAGCTTCCGAAATCTCAAGGTTGCATTGACTTCAGGATAGGCGTTGGTTGTGTTTTGATGCAGAAAGGGAAAGGTGATTGCCTACGGCTCGCGCCAGTTGAAGACTCATGAGAAGAATTATCATGTGCATGATCTCGAGCTAGCAACCATTGTTCACGCCTTGAAGATTTGGCGTCATTATTTGTATGGGGTACATTGTGAGGTTTTCTTTGATTACCGTAGTCTGCAACATCTGTTTAAACATAAGAATTTAAATTTGCGTCAGAGGATATGGTTGGAGCTTTTCAAGGACTATGATATCACTATTCTATACCATCTGGGGAAGGCCAATGTAGTGGCTGATGCCTTGAGTCACAGAGTAGAGAGTTTGGGGAGTCTAGCATACCTCCCAGCAGCAGAGAGACCATTAGCCCTTGATGTTAAGGATTTAGCAGGTCATCTTGTGAGATTGGACTTATCAGAGCCTCGCTGGGTGTTGGCTAGTGTAGCTTCCATGTCTTCTCTTTATGACCGGATCGGAGACCGCCAGTATGAGGACCCACAGATGCTCGTTCTTCAGGACAGGGTCCGGCGAGGTGATGAAAGGGATGTGGCTATTGGTTATGATGGGATTATGACGATGCAGGGTCGGATTTGTCTGCCCAATATGGATGGGCTTCGAGAGTTGATTCTAGTAGAGGCCCATAGCTCGTGGTATTCCATCCATCCGGGTGTCGCGAAGATGTATCAGGATCTGAGACAACATTATTTGTGGAGGCGGATGAAGAAGGATATTGTTGAGTTTGTAGCTCGGTGTCTCAACTGTCAACAGGTCAAGTATGAGCACCAGAGGCCAGGTGGGTTACTTCAGAGGTTAGATATTCCGGAGTGGAAGTGGGAGCAGATCACGATGTACTTTGTAGTTGGGTTTCCATGGACTGCGAGGAGGTTTGATGCTATATGGGTTATTGTGGATCGGCTTACCAAGTCCGCGCACTTCATTCCTGTTGGTACTACCTATTCTTCAGAGCGGTTAGCTGAGATTTATATCAGGGAGATTGTCAGATTGCATGGCGTTCCAATTTCTATCATTTCAGACAGAGGTACTCAGCTCACATCTCAGTTTTGGAGGGCCGTGCAGAGAGAGTTGGGTACTCAGGTCGAGTTGAGCACAACGTTTCATCCTCAAACCGACGGGAAATGAGAGCGTACTATTCAAATTTTGGAGGACATGTTGCGTGCATGTGTCATTGATTTTGGGGGATCATGGGACCTGTTTCTGCCAATCGCGGAGTTTGCATATAATAATAGTTATCATCCGAGTATTCAGATGACTCCGTATGAGTCTTTATATGGTAGGAGGTGTACGTCTTCGATTGGGTGGTTTGAGCCGGATGAGGCTAGGCTATTGGGCACATACTTGGTTCAGGATGCGTTGGATAAGGTGAAGTTGATTCAGGAGCGACTTCGCATAGTGCAGTCTAGGCAGAAGAGTTATGCGGACCGGAAGGTCCGGGATGTGTCTTTCATGGAGGGGGAGAAGGTACCTCTGAAGATATCACCTGTGAAGGGTGTTATGAGGTTCGGGAAGAAGAGCAAGCGGAGTCCCCGGTTCATTGGGCCTTTTGAGGTGCTTCAGAAGGTTGGAGAGGTGGCTTATAGACTTGCTTTTCCCCCCAGCTTGTCGAGTGTTCATCTAGTATTTCATGTCTCGATGCTCCGGATGTATGTTGGTGACCCGTCTCATGTTTTGGACTTCAGCACGGTTCAACTCGAGGGTGATATGTCATATGAGGTAGAGCCAGTGGCTATATTAGGTCACCAAGTCAGAAAGTTGAGGTCTAAGGATATAACTTCAGTAAAGGTGCAGTGGAGAGGACAGCCGGTGGAAGAGGCCACCTGGGAAACCGAGCGGGAGATGCGAATCATATATCCTCACTTATTTGAGACTCCAGGTATGTTTCTAGGCCCGTTCGAGCACGAACGTCTGTTTAAGAGAGGGAGAATGTACCGACCCGGCCAGTCGTTTCGTGAGATTTGCCCTGTTTCCTCTGTTTCAGCTTTTTAATATGTTATTTAACTTATTCATGATGTATTGGGTCGGTTGGTTCGGGTTAGGAGTGGTCATGGTGAGAATTGAGACACTTAGTCTCTTAAATGAGTTTAATAGTTGGAAAAGTCAATCGGGAGTTGACCAGTAGGTAAATGACCTCGGAATGTGGATATTATAACATCAGATAGCTTTGTTAGGTGATTTGGAACTTAGGAGTGTGTTCGGAATGTGAATTTTGAGGTCCGGAGTAGAATAAGGCTTGAATTGACGAAATTGAGTTTTTGGCGATTTCTGGTCGGCAGTGAAAAATAGGATATCGGGGTCAGAGTAGAATTCCAGAAGTTGGAACAGGTTCATAGGGCCATTTTGGATGTGTGTGCAAATTTTCAGGTATATCGGGCGTGTTGGCGATGGTTTCGGCATCCTTGACGAAATTTAGAAGTTTCGAAGTTCATAGGCTTGAATCCAAGCTGTTTTTGGTGTTTTTGTGTTGTTCTTGATGTTTCGAGGGCTCGAATAAGTTTGAATAAGGTTATGGGATGTGTTGGTATATTTGGTTGAGGTCCCGAGGGCCTGGGATGAGTTTCGGGTGGTTAATAGAGTGATTTATGGATTCTTGAGTTAGATGTTTTGCTGGTGTTCTTGCTGCAGAGATTTACTCTATGAGTTCTCGGAGGGGGCTCGCGTTCGCATAGAGTGATTTGTGGAAGAGGGTCCTTTTGTGCTATTCATTCGTGGAAGGGGAGGTGCGAACGCGAAGCTCCAGGTGGTTGTGCATTGCGAACGCGGGCGTGGGGCACGTTCGCGTAGTGTGTCAAGTCAGCAGTTGGACCCCAGGGATTTGGCCTACGCGTTAGCGGGATGGGGTCCGCGTTCGCGTAGGTATGTGCTGGAGAGGGTCCGCGTTCGCGTGGCATCTGGTGCATTCGCGTAGGGGAAATAAGGAAGGGTTGTTGGATTGTGCTATACAAACGCGTGCCTAGGCCCCGTTCGCGGAGAGTAAAAAACTAGGCAAATTCATTTTAAGTTCAAAAACGAGAGTTTAATCTATATTTTCAAAAACCCATTGGAGAGCTCGGGTGAAGGTGAAAATTGAAGAGATTTTCAGTAGATTTCTTGAGGTAAGTGTTCTTCAGCCATATTTGGGTTAATTCCATGATTTATCCTTGATTTTTATCATTTAATTTTAGGAATAAGAGTGGAAATTGGGGAAAGTGGGAGGAAAGTTTGAGAATTTCTGTTGATGATTTAAGTGGGAAATTGAGGTCAGATTATGGTGAATTTGATATGGGTAGACTCGTGAGGGAATAATGATTCTAGTATTGTGATTTGTATCGAATTTCGAGACGTTGGCCCGGGGGTCGGGTCTGGCCAATTTCGGGATTTTCGCCTAATTGAAATAATTTTCGAATGGATTTTGTCTCCCTAGCATATTTTGATATTATTAATCTGGTTTTGATAGACTCGAAGCATTTGGGAGCCGATTCGAGGGGCAAGAGTATCGTAGAGTAGCTCTTTGGACCGGTTTGAGGTAAGTAATGACTGTAAATCTTGTCCTGAGGGTATGAAACCCCGGACTTAGTATTTTCTCACTATTTGGAATGACGCACATGTTGGATGACGAGTGTGTGGCGTGCACTGATTGGGGATTTGGACTTGGCCCTTCCCGTGGCAACTATTGAGTTGCGCAATTGCTTTAAATCCCATGATAAATCGTATTGTCATACTATTGCTATATTTGGGTTGTAAGCCACGTTTGGGGCCTTGTGCCAACCTGTTTAGACCCCTTGGTGGCTATTTTCTGATATTTCTCACTATATTCATTACGATTTACACTCAGTCATACCATGTTAAACTTTTTTCAAAACTCAGACTTGTTTACACTATTTTGTGATATAAACATTGTGTTGGGTTGAATGCCCCGTTTGTTGATAGCCTGAGTGGCTTTTTGAGAGTTTCTGACTGAGTGAGGCCGAATGCAAATATTTTGAGGATATTATGGATTGGGCTGCATGTCAGCATGTTACATTGTTATGATATGTGAGAGGCCGAGAGCCTGAGTGATTTATGCCACGAGATTTCTTGATATTAGCGCTTGGCCTGTAGGAGCCCCTCCGGAGTCTGTACACCCCCTGTGAGCGCATGTATCTACTGAGTGCGAGTTCTGAGCACCAAGCTGATGTTCCAAACGTCAATACCACACAACAGAGGGGGTGATTTGTGTGGTGTCCAATTTTCGCGTGCAACAGTTATAGAAGGACCAGGTTATTCTATGTATTCCAACTCCTACAGTTTGCAGAATAATAAACGCAGAATTTAAAGAACACATCGATTTTACGTGGAAAACACCTAGCTCAAAAGGTGAAGAAACCACGACCTACTTCCCAGTAGGATTTTCCCAAACTCTTCACTAAATCAAGGAGCCAAATAACATTTATAAAATAAACTCTTTTGTAAACCTAAGGACTAACTCTAACCCCCTTGTGGCAAACTAACCTCTAGCTATTTGCGACAAGCTTCAAGTTAACTCTAACTTTAATACTCAGTACCTATTACAATTGCTTCAAGATAAAGCTGAAAGGTACAATTTGAAATCACCTACTATAAATAAACTAAACTAAAAGACCACAGATAGAACTGGTTCTTCTAGCTGGTTCAAGTAGCTTCAGAGTCGCACACTCAATTCTCACACGAACTGCTTGCAAAATAGCTTTGGTAATTTTTCTCTCAATTCTTATTTTGCTTCTGTGTTTGTGCATACATGTTCAATAAGAACACTGAACAATATATAGGATTTAGTAGGCAAAGAGATACACTAAAATTCGAATGCTACTCTTCCTTGGTGGAAGAGTTCTAGTTGATCTCAACTCCCTAAATCCTCCCTTGTCTTGATTATGTTCTTAATGAATAAGGAGTCCATCACCTTATCAATTTGTAAGCTTTTCGATCAGAAGATATCTCTTTAGATCACACATTTCGCTTATCTCCTGCTTGTGCACCTCACGTGCCCTTAACTCTGCATGTGTCTATGTCTCCAGTGATGGACCTGGTTCAACTCTGAGTTCCATTGTCAATATTCAAAACCATTAAGCTTCTTGATACAATAAATTCCCCCTTTTTGATGATGACAAACTCTGTGATTAGGCCTGTAACCATTTTAATCAAACATTGACACTTTTTAGAGTATTAAGCATTTATCATAAAGAACTAGGTTCATTAGGTTATAAATATCACATATTCAAAGTATAGCACATCTTCCCCCTTTTGGCATCATCGAAAAGTTGAAAAGTGTTAGAACTACCAGATATATAAGAATCACTCATGGCCACTGAGGAAACTACAATTGCAACTTGGATTAATCATCAATAGTGAACTAAGAATGCAAACTATCAAAGAAAGTGAGACAAAGAAATTAAGAGTAGAAACAACACAATCCATTGATAAAAGCATAGTGCAGCCACCAAACACACAATGAAATAAAAGAAGTTATAATCATGACCAAAAGCAGGAAAAGAAAATCCCGAATCTAGGTCATAGAGGGGTACTGGACCCCTAAGGCTGGGAAATGGTGGAGGTTGGGTTCTTTTCTTGGAGAAGGGAGAGCATATTTTGAAGAATCCCTTCATTCTTCTCCTTCTCTTTAGCCAATTTTGTTTTGAGAGCATCTCTCTCAGCCTCAACCTCTCCAAGGCGGGTCTTCAATCGAAGAATTTCAGCATCTTTAACCCCACCTTCTTGTACGAGCGCCCTGACCTTGCTGTTCATAGGCATTTTTCTGGATGAACCAAGTTCATCGTCAGGAACATTCACAATATACTCACATGTCAGAAGCGTGTTCTTCCCAAAATGGTCCTTGACAGTAGCCATTTCTGCCTTCTTCAAGGGCACTTTGATGTGGTCCAGCACAGTCGTCAGGATGAAGCCATATGGGATGACGTGAGCCTTGGAGTTGTTTACCACCCTGTCCAGCAACTAAATAATGAAATAGGGCCAGTTGATTTGCCTACCACTATCCACGCATTCCATGAGGGTTAAATCCATATAGTTTTCTATGTTCCTTCTCTCTTGCCTAGGCAGTACACATTTGTTGATGAACTCAAACACCACCTTGTGTTGGGGTTTCATCTCGCTTTTGTACACAACCCCGAGTTCCACTTCTTCAGCATTATCACTGAACCTTTTGGTAATTTGTAGTGCAAAAGGATGACCATCCAAGCTGGGCCATCTCTGCATTGTATAATCGTCATAACCTTCAGATGGAATCCCAAGAATTTCGCCCATCTCTTTGGCATCAAAGGTGATTTTAGTCCCCTTTACCTGAGTGGAGACCCTACCATCCTTGACCTCAACATTGGCCATGAACTAAACAATCTCACTCCTGGCCAGCCTGCTATCTAACTGAAGGACCATGTCCTTCCAGCCCTGCACTTCCAAAGTGTCCAATAAGTAGACCATGCCAAACTCCTACAGATCCTTCAATAGTCTCCTCTTTAGAATTGTTCGCTTCCCAAATTTTGTCAACTTGTCTTTTTATCCACCGAACTCCTCTGCTTATTCACAACTCCAATCTTCCTCTTCATCAATATGAACCTTCTTGGATTTCAGTGTAGACCTAGTCCTCTTAGCAACAGTTGAGCGTGTAGTAAACACGAAAACAGACTTCTTGGAAGAAGTCTTGGCTTTCTTGGGTTTGGGTGTCTGAACCTCAACATCTGCCATTTGTTCATCTTGATGGATCAGGTCCATCTCATCAACTTCAACAGCCTCCACCTGCTCAACAACCTTTGCCTTCCCTTTTTCAACTCTCTTTCTCTTACTCTCCTTCAAAGCATTCTGCAACTTCTCTTCACTTTGCCTAATTGCACTTCGTGTATTTCTTCCTCTAGGAATGGAAGTTTCAACAGAAGGAGTAGCTTTTATCTTGTTAATTGCCATGGAGTTTCAACCTTCTTAGTCTTGGGTGTGCTCTTATTTTTGGGGTTATAACTCTCCCCTAACTTTCTCATAAGTTAAGCAAAAGTTTCCTCAAGGGATGAACCAGGTTCATCAATAGAATGTCGAAGATTTTCTAACTCCTCAGCAACCTCTCTTGAGTTACTTCCCCCTAAGTCTTTTGCACCTTCTTCAACTACCACTAGAGTAGTACCACAAATTTCCAATGAAGTAACTTCTACCCCTGTTCCCCTCACAGTACTTCCTCCTCCATCTCTCTCATTTTCTTTTACAATTTTATTTTTACCACCTCTCTATCACGTATCAGGAACTTCCACATCGACTGCAGACCCAATCATAACAAACCTATTTTCAACAATAACGGTTTCATGTCAGACCCAATTTTAGGATTTGATAATGCATGTTCAACATCAGATGAACTAGTTGCTTCCTCCTCAGTCGCTTACTTGAAGGAGTCATTGGAGTTCTCAGATTCTTGAGCTTGGCTGGCTTGAAACTTAGCGTTCAATTTCTTAGCTAGCTAATAGCCACATTTTTTCTTGCTAGGATTTTGACACGCCTTCTCCTGGGTTCTGGATTAGGGCTTGATTGGACAACGAGGTTGATAGGAGGAGACGGAACAAGATTGTTTTGAGGGGTGGAGGGATGTGATTGAGATGGACAGGAACCAGTATCTTCGAGTGTGATACCGTATTCAGGTGTGGCGGAGGAGGATGAAGCAGGCGGTGGTGTGTCAGCCATGATGATGATTTTTGTTGAAGAAAGTAGAAAGATTAGGATCAAGGTGTTTGAGCTAAAGGTTGAAAGGGTTTCGACGGTTATGTCTTTTAGGAAGAAAAGTGAGTGAAGAATTAGAGAAGCGATGATAGGTTTTAAAAGGCTTGGGTAATTAATACACAACAAGTGTAATTTGGGTCAAGAGGAAGTCTAATTGGTTCAGGAGTGTCAGGTGAAAAGTGACGGTTATGATTACCTTACTATCTAGGCCTTTTTAATTTGATTGGACTCTTTGGAACATGTTCAAATTTAGGATAATGACTAGATTTTGAAAAGAGCTTGTTATAGATAGAGTCATGCTCATGATTAACTATTAATATTTCAATATGTGTATAGTGGTGAGCACATACCTCGTCTGTCAGATGAACCAACAGCGATGAACCAGGTTCACCTTGTTAGAATCTCTTGATTAAGCCTCAATTTTAAAAAAAAATAGAAAAACATCGTTCGTAACCAAAGAGTCATATTAACACATGGAAAGAGAGTATGTTGTTTATAGCATGAAACTGAGAAATGATTATTCTGATTATTTACACAAAATTCAGAATTCCTAGCCAAATTTTTTTTTTCAATTTTTTTTCATTTTTTGTTTTGAACTGGTTCAATTAGGTGATCTTAATCATTCCTAACTCTAACTTGTTCCTTTAAAAATGCTCACTACTCAGTTCTCTAGTAAAGATATCAGTAATTTGTTTATCAGCAGCACATAATTCAATAAAGATCATTCCCTTCTAATAGTTGTCTCTTAATAAATGGTGTCTAACATCTATGTGCTTTGTTCTTTTATGATGAACGAGGTTCTTTGTCATACTAATAGCACTAGTGTTATCATAGAAGATAGGTATGCATCAAACCTCTATATCAAAATCCATCAATTGTTGTTTAATCCATAATAACTGAGCACAATATGAGGCTGCAACCACATACTCAACCTCAGCAGTAGATAGAGCTACTGAATTCTGCTTCTTAGTAGCCCAGGACACACGACATGAGCCTAAAAAGTGTGCCATACCTGAGGTACTCTTTCTGTCTACCAAGAAGCCTGCATAGTCAGCATCAACATATCCCACAAGATCAAAATTACTAGCTTTAGGGTACCAAAGATAGAGGTCAGTGGTGCCTTTTAGATATCTCAAGATTCTCTTCACTGCAGTCAAATGGGATTCCTTTGGATTAGCCTGAAATTTTGCACAAAGCCCTACACTGAAAAAAATGTCAGGTCTACTAGCAGCAAGATACAACAATGACCCAATCATCCCTCTATACAACTTTGGATCAACAGATGAACTAGATTCATCTACATCTAGTTTGGGGGCGGTTGCAATAGGGGTGTCAATTTCTTTTGACTCTTCCATATTAAATCTTTTAAGCAACTATTTCACATATTTTTGCTGATGGATCATAGTTTCATTTGAATTTTGTTTACTTAATAAGCCTTCAAAGAAATTAAGCTCACCCATCATGCTCATTTCAAATTCACTCCCCATTAGTTTAGCAAATTCTTTACTTAGTTTTTTAGAAGTTTCCCCAAATAATATGTCATCTACATATATCTGCACTACCTAGAGATATTTACATTTCTCCTTCAAGAATAAGGTGGTGTCAATTTTACCTCTCTTGTAGTCATGGTCAAGCAATAATTTTGATAGACTTTCATTCCAAGCTCTTGGTGCTTGCTTGAGCCCATGCAATGCCTTGTCAAGTTTGTACACATGATCTGGATTCTCCTTGCTTACAAACCCCGGAGGTTGCTTGACAAATACTTCTTTTAGGCATCCATTCAGGATGGCACTCTTAACATCCATCTGGTGAAGGGTGAATTCCATGTTGGAAGCAAATACTATGAGGATCCTGATTGCCTCCAACCTTGCCACAGGAGCAAAGGTTTCATCATAGTCTATGCCTTCCTCCTAACTGTATCCTTGTACCACCAGTCTTGCCTTGTTTCTTGTAATTGTTCCATCTTCATCCTGTTTGTTTCTGAAGACCCACTTTGTGCTGATCACTGATCTATCTAATGGTCTAGGTACCAAATGCCACACTTGAATTCTTTCAAATTGATTGAGTTCTTATTGTATATCATTTACCCAGTCTGCATCATGCAAGGTTTCATCAACACTTTTGGGTTCGATCAAGGATAGAAAAGCATCAAAAGCACACAATTTTTTTAGATAGGATTTGGTTTTGATTCCAGTTGTTAGATCAGTTATGATGTTCTCAATGGGGTGAGAACTTTGATATCTGTGTGATCTTACAACCAGCTAGTCATAACTTGATTATCCAATAGTGCCTCGTTGCTGTGGAACAAGATCAGGGACAGGTTCCAATGAGATTTGCTGTTGAGTTCCCCCTGTCAAGTTGCCTGGGGTAAATGGACCTATTCCATCACCTGTTCCTTCTTCCAATGTTGATCTAGTTTGGTCTGAGTTTCTGACCAGCCCAATTTCTTCATCTTCTTGATCTTGTCTCTCAGAGAGAATGTTAGTTTCATCAAAGACAACATGCACACTTTATTCAACACACATAGTTCTTTTGTTGTACACTTTATAGGCTTTACTATGTGAGAATATCCCAAGAATACTCCCTCATCACTTCGGGACCAAACTTACCTAGGGAGTCCTTGCCATTGTTGTGCACAAAGCACTTACATCCAAAAGCCCTAAGATGGGATATATTGTGATTTCTCCCTTTAAGTAAATCATAGGGAGTCTTCTATACAGATGGTCTAGTCATGCACCTATTTATGATATAGCATGCAGTGTTTATTGCTTCTGCCGAGAAGCTATGAGGTAGTTTACTAGAAAGAAGCATGGTTCCAGCCATATCTTCAAGTGTCCTATTCTTTTTTTCAACCACTCCATTTTGTTGTGGAGTTATGGGGGCAGAAAAATTATGATCTATGCCATGTTCATCACAAAATTCAGCAAATTTTGCATTTTCAAATTCAGTGTCATGATCAGACCTTATTGATGCAAGTTGATTTCTTAACAGTTTCTGATTTTTTATAACAAAAGAGGTAAACATGTCAAATGCTTCATCCTTAGATGTTAGGAACAATGTCTGGGTAAATCTAGAATAGTCATCAACAAGAACCATTACATATTTCTTACCACCACTTCTTAGTGCTCTCATGGGGACCACTTCCAACGTTCTGGTGGTGCATATCATTTTCTTGCTTTTGAAAGAAGTTCTTACATGCTTCCCCCTTGCACAACCCTCACAAACTTTGTCTTCCTTGAACTTAATGTTAGGGAGGCCTATCACCAAGTCCTTGGAGACTAATTTGTTAAGTTGATTTATACTGGCATGTCCAAGTCTTTTGTGCCAAAGGAGGGGATCACCAACTAGCACACTCAAGCATGTTAATTTATTTTCTGATAGTGTGGATAGGTCTATGATATAGATATTATTCACTCTTTTTCCCTGCAGAACAATCTTTTCAGTGATAAGATTAATTACAAAGCATTTTGTAGAAGTGAATGCAAACAAGTTACCTTTGTCACACAGTTGTGACACACTGATCTGGCTATATTTCAAGCCGTCTATCAAGTAAACATTCTCAATGGAACGTGTGTCATCCTTATTGACCTTACCAACCCCAATGATTTCACCTTTCTTTCCATTTCCAATGGAGACATTTCCTCATTCGAGGTTCTCAAATAAAAGGAACTGTTCCTTGTTCCCACTCATGTGTTTTGAGCACCCACTATCCATGTACCATATTTGACTACTCCATTTCACTTGAACCTACAAAAGCAAATCAGGGGTTAGTCTTAGGAACCCAAACTAGTTTGGGTCCCTTTCGATAAGAAAAAGGATGAATTAAGTTCCTTTTAGCCCTATTTGGTAGCCACTTTTTCATTCGAACAAAATTTTTATTCTTTTGACTGGCCTGCTCTTTTGCATTGCATTCAATTTTGTAGTGACCAGTCTTACCACAGTGGGTACAAATTTTGTTCTCAGGAAGTGTGAGGTACTTGCTTTTGGGATCCCATTTAGGAAGTTAACGCCAAAGCCAAGTCCTCTTCTATTGCTACTATGATTTTCTTGTAGCCATGTTAAGGCATCAGAGGAGTTATTCTATTTGCAAGTTCTGTCCAGTTCATGATTAACCTTACGAAGCTCCTCCTTCAACACTCTTATCTGTTCATTTTTCTTATAAAACTCATCCTTTAGTCTGCCTACATTTTCTTCTAAGATGAGTTGAGAGTTGTCAGATTTCTTCTTACTGTTTCCTTGTTTCAGTTTTAAATTTTCAGATTTTAACTCTAAGACATTTGTTTCAAGTGGATGAACCTGGTTCTTCAGAGCAGTGGTTTCACTCACAGATTCACTTACTCTGAGCTCCAGGTTCTTACACTTTGATTTTAACATAACACACTCCTTAGACAATTGTTCCTTCTCTTTATTTATTTCTTCAGAATCATCAATGAAATCAAGTAATAGTTCAGAGAGCTTTTCATTCGATAGGAACTTAATCATATTTTTGAGATGAGATATACTTACCTCTGATTTCTCATCTGATTCACCAATAGCCATGAGCGCTTGTTCATCTCCATCTTCATCATCTGCTTCTTCATCTGAGCTTTCTCCCCAAGAAGCAACCATAACTTTTGTTGATGTTTTCTTGGGATTAACTAGTTCCTTCTTCCAGTTCTTTCTTTCAGATATTCCCTTTTCCATCCCACTTCCCATTGAGGACAACTCTTGATGTGATGATCAGTTTTTCCACATTTGTAGCATCCCTCGTTGGTGGGTTTTTTCTAGAGCCTTTGCCTTGTTGTAGTTTCCACCTCTTAAGATGCCCTTTTTCTTAATGAGATAGTTTCTGAATTCCTTGGTGATCATAGCCATCTCATATTTCTCCAATTTTGCTCCCTCAATGATTCTCAGTGCCAGACTTCTTTCCTTTTTGGGAGCATACATCTTCATTGTCTGCCTGCTAAGTTCATAGGCAGTGGTATTTCCAATTAGCTCATCTAACCTGAGGGTTGCCATGTTCTTGGATTCCTGAATGGCAGTGATCTTACTTTCCCAAGAGATTGGCAAAACCCTTGTCAAAATCTTTTCAACCTTGTATTCTTCAAGAATAATCCTTCCATGAGACTTTAGTTCATTTGTCAAAGTAGTGAACCTAGTGTACATCTTTTGGATGGTTTCTCCTTCATTCATAGAGAAATTCTCATATTGAGAGTATAGTAATGTACCTCTGGATCTTTTTACTTGTGCAGTCCCTTCATGAGCCACTTGCAAAGTGTCCCAAATTTCCTTGGCAGTAGTACAACTTTGAATCATGTTGTACTCATATGGACCAAGTCCACACACAAGCCACTTCTTGGCTTTTGCATTCTTTTCCCATTTTCTCAGATCTCCAGCAATGCAGTCATCTCTTGTCTTTGGCACTTCTAATCCTTCAGCAGTCTTCTTCAAGTTGGCCAGAGGGTCGTCAGTGACTATGTACCATAGTTCATAGACTTCCCCAATTAAGTGATCTTTCATCCTGTTCTTCCACCAGGAGTAATACAGGCCATTGAAGAGAGGTGGCCTAGCAGTTGATGGTCCTTCCCAGCTCCTGTCACACCTCCTTTTTCACCCCCGATGAGGGTAATAAGGGATTTTTTCCAATTAAAGTGACAATAATCGAAATGGGATTATTTATTTAATCAGAGTCGCCACTTGGGATAATTTATGGTGTCCCAAGTCACCGGTCTATTTTTAATCCCAAATCAAGGAAGTTTTGACTCTGTGTTAAAGTCTGCGAAACCAGAAGACCGGGTAAGGAATTCTGTTAACCTGGGAGAAGGTGTTAGGCACTCCCGGATTCCGTGATTCTAGCACGGTCGCTTAATGATTATTACTTGGCTTATCTAATCTAATTACTCATTTTAGGACCTATGTGTATTTATCCTTTACAGCTTTTAAAATTCTGAGGCGAGTCACGCGTACGTATACTCATCTTATTTAATGAGCTAAAAATCATGTCACGCGTACGTGTACACAATTAATAGCCCTTGATATTAAAATTATTTGGCCAAAGTCACGCGAACGTGTACTTCAATTTTATTGTGAAAATCGGCGCTTGAATCATGTCACGCGTACGTGTACACAATTTGATAATAAATGCAAATCACTATTCAAAGATAAGATAAAAACTACAATTAATTCTTAGAACTAGTCATGCTAATAATAATGAAAGAAACTATAAATCTTTAATCATGCTTTTCGATAACAAGCACATACAGTATAGCAGATAAAATAATATTATTCTCAACGCTCATGCTTTCTTCCATTGTCAAAATTGTTTAAATCTTAGAGATGCTAATACTAGAACTAAACTAAACAAAGCAGAATACTATAGAATTGATTAAATAAAGCATGAGCATAATACATATTCATTTAATCATTCAACTAAAGTAAGCTTAACAGCACATGGCATTAGATTAGCTTCACATGAAACAAATAAAAAAAAAAAGCAATAAAATACTTAAATTAAAATAAAGCAAAAAAAAAAGTGCTAACAAATCAAGAAACAGTAGAACATATAACTAAAGAGCAATAAACAAAACAACAATCTTATTTTGAAAATAAAGAGGATAATAAAATAAGAGATGGACCTTTATATTATGAAATCTGATGCCAAACATTTTTGAAACACAAAAGCAGTAGAAGCTATGAACCAAAATTTCGAACAGATGTCGCGAACCTTCATCGACGAACTCGAACGAAACTATGGTTTTTGAGGTGATTTTCATGATATTCTGAAGTTATTTTCGAGCTATTTCACAGCTGATCTTGGTGTCGATTTTAGGAGTATTTTGCTGGAGTGTTTGGACAGTTTTGGTGGCTGCTGTTCTCTCATTTCCGGCGAGTTCGCCGGCGATGGAAATGAGGGAGGTTGGCTGCCGTTTTCTGTTAAAAATCAGAGAGAGATGCCCGGCCCTTTTTGCTCTAACTGTTGCCGAGAAAAAGATCTCCGTCAGGAATTTAGGTTGAGCTCTCCTTCTATGTTTATGTGTGGGTGTGTTTCGGCGGGTCTTCGTGGAAAGAAAACTGGCAAGTGACGAGGGAGGGAAGTCGAATGATAGGAGTGAGGGAATCGGGAAAGGGGAAGATGCAGCCTGTTCTTTTCTCTAAGGGGGAACCTCCCTTGTCTAGTATGCTGAAGGTTATATATTTTAGGTCTTAGGGTTTTAGGGTTAGGTTAGTGGGTATTGGGCTAAGGGGAATGAGCTTTTGAAATTGTGCCAAAGACAAAAAAATGGACCTTTCAACCCAAAAAACTTACTCTTCCTTTTAAAAATGATACAAAATTTATAATTCTAAAATATTAATTAAAATTTAATTAATTAAATATTAAAATAAACTCATTTTTTTGTATTTTTTTAAATTTTTGTACTTAAAATAAAGTAAAAGAGTTAAAACTAGCTAAGATGATGATATTAGGCCTAAACTAAATATTAAATGCTAAAATGTATAAAATATCTAGGAGGGTCAAAAATCACGCGTCTACAGCTCCCAGGTGGTGCACTTATTTTTATCTTATCCTAAGGTGTTATCCTCTTCAAGGATAACCTGCTCTGATACCAATTGATGTTCCAAACGTCAATACCACACAAGAGAGGGGTGATTTGTGTGGTGTCCAATTTTTGTGTGCAGCTGTTATAGAAGGACAAGGTTCTTCTATGTGTTCCAACTCCTACAGTTTGCGGAATAATAAATGCAGAATTTAAAGAACACAATGATTTTACGTGGAAAACACCTAGCTCAAAAGATGAAAAAACCACGACCTACTTCCTAGTAGGATTTTCCCAAACTCTTCACTAAATCAATGAGCCAAACAATATTTACAAAATAAACTCTTTTGTAAACCTAAGGACTAACTCTAATCCCCTTGTTGCAAACTAGCCTCTAGCTATTTGCGACAAGCTTCAAGTTAAATCTAACTTGAACAATCAGTACCTATTACAAGTGCTTCTAGATAAAGCTGAAAGGTACAATTTGAAATCACCTACTACAAATAAACTAAACTAAAAGACCACAGATGGAACTGGTTCTTCTAGCTGGTTCAAGTAGCTTCAGAGTCGCACACTCAATTCTCACACGAACTACTTGAAAAATAACTTTGGTAATTTTGCTCACAATTCTTATTTTGCTTCTGTGTTTGTGCGTACATATTCAATAAGAACACTGGACAATATATAGTATTTAGTAGACAAAGAGATACACTAGAATTCGGATGCTACTCTTCCTTGGTGGAAGAGTTATAGTTGATCTCAACTCCCTAAATCCTCCCTTATCTTGATTTTGTTCTTAATGAATAAGGAGTCCATCTACTTATCAATTTGCAACCTTTTCGATCAGGAGATATATCTTTATATCACAGATTTTGTTTATCTCCTGCTTGTGCACCTCACGTTCCCTTAACTCTGCATGTGTCTATGTCTCTAGTGATGGGCCAGGTTCAACTCTGAGTTCCATTGTCAATCTTCAAAACCATTCATCTTCTTGATCCAACACGAGTGATGAGTGATTAGGAGGCATGAGTGACTCTGAGGTAGCCTGAGGGGATGATACCGAGTGATTGTGAGGCATGCTGAGTCATTGATGTCGAGTGATGATACGCCCGAGGGGCAGATTATGATACATGTTTTCATTTGAAAGACTATTTATGAACTTTGTCAATTATATATATTGAATTGTTTTTTATTTCGATGAAACTTATGAAAATGGCACACTTTCAACTGATATTTTTCTATAAAAGAACTTAAATGCTACGAGGCATCGTATTTGTCTTTTACTGAAGGAAAGATTTCACTTGTTGTGCATTAATAACTGTTTTTATGTGCTTTCATAGCCTTAGGCACTATTTACTTTTATTACTACTGAGTTGGCGTACTCACATTACTCCCTGCACCCCTGTGTGCAGATACAGGTGCTGGTACCGAGCGCTAGCTTTTCTTCCTTCTCGTGGAGGCGGAGTTGGGATTTCGAGGTAGCTAATCAGCGTCCACAACTTCTCCTTTCCATTTCTTGTTTTTGTTCTAGTTCCTCATTCCGAGGCTTGATGTATTATGACTGTGGAGTTTGTTTGTACTACTCATAGATGCTGTAAAAACCTGGTCAATCATTGTGAGAGTTAGCACCCCGATCCCCTAATAACCTCTTTCCCCATATCTATTTCTGCTTTTGGGACTTGCCAGAACATTTAGTTGTGAATTTCGGAGATTTTTGGGACACATAGTCCCTATATATGAGTTTAAGCTTTAGAAATCACATAGTTGGATGTGGGAAGACGGATCCGGAATGGAAATCCGTTGACTACGTTAGCTTCGTTGGGTGATTTCAGGGTTCGTACCGTGTCCGAAATGTGTTTTCGAGGTCTGTAGTAGATTTAAGCTTGAATTGGCGAAAGTTAGAATTTCGGCGATTTCGGCCGATAGGTGAAATTTTGATGTCGGGTTCGGAATGGAATTACGAGAGTGGTTGTAGGTCCGTAGTGTCATTAATGACCTGTGTTAAAATTTGAAGTCATTCAGACTAGTTTTGACGTGTTTCGGCATCGGTTGTGGATTTTGGAAATTTCATAAGTTCTTTGGCTTGAATCTATGCATAATTGGTGATCTTGATGTTATGTGATGTGTTTTGAAGGTTCGACTAAGTTTGTATAAGTTATTAGGACTGGTTGGTATGTTTGGTTGAGGTCCCAGGGGACTCGGGTGTGTTTCAGATGCTCAAACGGGCATTTGTTGCCTTATGTGATTGTTGGTTTTGCTGGTGAAATTGCAGTAGTTCTTCATTCATCACGATCGCGTAGAGTAAATAGAGGCAGGCAGGATTTTGTTCTTCTCGATCTCATAAAGAGGAACGCAATCGCATAGGTTGGGCAGCCATGGCCACTACGTTCGCGTAGGCCTTGTTGCGTTCACATAGAAGAAATAAGGCAGCATGTGTTTTAGCGTACTTTTACGCGGTCGCGTGAAGCAAACCATGATCGCGTAGGTCTGAGTATGTTGAGGAACGCGTTCGTGAGCCGACCCCTGCGTTCACGTAGAGGAAAAATTATGCGCGTGTTTGTTACACTTCGCGATCACGACTGGTGGTCCGCGATCGCACTAAAGGTGACCTGGACAGATTCTTAAAAGACCCAAATCGAGGGTTTGAACAATTTTTCATATTTTGAACTTGGGAGCTCGGGAAAGTGCAATTTTTGAAGAGATATTCACCTGGGAAATTTGGGTAAGTCATTCCTACTCGGTTTAGATTAAATTCGATGATTATACACTTAAATCTACCATTTAATTTCGAATTTATGGTGGAAAATTTGGATAAAGTCCTTAGACCAAGTTTGTGAGTTTTGATCGAGATTTTGATATCCGATTCGATTAATTCTTGTATGGTTAGACACGTGAGTGAATGAGTGTTCGAAATTTATAATTTTTACCCGATTCCGAGACGTGGGTTCGGGGGAGTTTATGGGCAATTTTCCTAATTTCGCGTATTAGCTTCGAACTAATTAGTTATAGTGATTTCTTAAAGTGATATTTACATTATGCAATTGAATTGAATAGATTTGGGTCATTCGGTGTCGGGTACTCGTGGCAAGAGCGTGGTGTTGAGTTCAGTAGAGCAGTCTAGGTAAGTGGATTGCCTAACTCTGTGTTGGGGACTTCCCCTTAGGTTGTTTTGATACAATTTGTTGTGTGGGCGCAATGTACGTGAGGTGACGAGTACGTACACAAGCCATTGTTGCTAAAATTTCCATTTTCCTTTCCATGCCATAAATCATTTCACTCTTATTTCACTGTTTAATGTGCTAATTGTGTACTTTAGATTAGGAAGAAGCATGTCTACCTGTTTTTACCTGAATTCCATATTTGATACTATGTGCACCATGTTTAGTTAGTCTTATCCTTTCCTTGCCTGTGACATTTCTCCTGCTTTGTTTAAATAAACCCTATTCGGCATTCATTTGCATTTTTATATTTAAATTGGGACTACAGACGTATTCTGGGAGCTTTCCCCCTGTACTGCATCTTTACATTTGGAACTACGGGATGTCTCGAGGAAGATTTCACTGTGTGATACTTGTGATGAGCCAATGGATCCCTGTTGCTGTTTTACTTTTGTATTATGCATTTCTATTGCTTACCTTAGAATTTATATCCTTCTGTACTATTTTTAAATTGTTTTACTTATGAAAATACAATAGAGCATTAACCTGACCTCGTCACTACTTGACTGTGGTTAGGCTTGGAACTTACTAGGTACCAATTGTGGTATAATCATGCCCTTTCTTGCACATGTTTTTCGTGTGCACATCTAGGTACCAGTACACAGTTCCGTGTCTAGTGGTTGTGTAGCTGCCTAGAGGAGACCGCAGGGTATTTCTGCCGCGTCCGCATAATCCTACGAGTCACCTTCAATTATAGTTTTAGACAGAGACATCTTATGTATTTCTGTTTCTTCGTTGTATAGAGCTATTTTAGTACAGAGCTTGTGACTAGATGTGACTTTTCGGGTTTTGGGAAGTTATATTTGTACATGTCGAGCGCCTATGTTATGTCTACTTATGTTTTTCTTTCTATCTTTATTTTTGTTATCTATATTGTTCCGCAAGGTTTAGGCTTACCTAGTCGTAGAGACTAGGTGCCGTCATGATACCATTCGGAGGGTAAATCGGGTTGTGACAAGTTGGTATCAGAGTGTCTAGGTTCATAGGAGTCACAAGTCACAAGCCGGTTTATTAGAGTCTCGCGGATCGCTGCGGAGATGTCCGTATCAATCTTCGAGAGGCTATGTAACTGTTAAGAACAATCACATTCTTTGGAATTAGTTGTCGTGCTAGTTACTGTCATCAAAATTCTAAAACTCTATTCTACTCTTGCTCACAGATGGTAAGGAACTGTACCGGATGTACCGACGATCAGGCACCTGAGCCCCCAGCCAGAGCCGCCAGAGCCGGGGGTAGGGGTAGAGGTCGAACACGCGGTGCAGCTCGTGCACCGGCGAGAGCATCGACACAGGAGCCCCCAGCAGCTATAGTCGGAGGGGCACAAGAGGTCCATACTTTTACCCCATCCCTCCAGGAGACTTTGGCCCAGTTCATGAGCGCCTTCAGCACTTAGTCTCAGGCGGGACTGCTCCTGATAGCTCCAGCCATATCTCATGTTGGGAGAGGGGCACAGACTCCCGCAGCCCGTACTCCTGAGTAAAGGGTCCATATTAGACAGGTCCTAGAGTATATTCCTATTCCCCCAGCGTCTCTGGCTCAGTATGATGCCAGGGTAGCTGTTTCTGAGGTAGAGCAGCTCAGACTTGAGAGGTACAAGAAGTACCACCCACCTGTTTAAAGTGGACTAGCTTCAGATGACGCTCTGGGTTTTCTTGAGGAGTGTCATCGCATTCTCCGCACTATGGGTATTGTGGAGACGAGTTGGGTTTCTTTCACCGCTTTCCAGCTGAGGGGAGAGGTGATACGCTCAAATTACACCTTAAAATAGTGTAAGCGATTGATGTCAAATATAGTAACCCAACAAGGTTGGGGTTGAATCCCACAGAGAACAATATGGAGGAAATTAGGAATGCAAGAAAATTATCACTTATCGCGCAATGCCAAACAAATAGATTTTGGTTTTGAAAATTGTTTATAACTAAATGCGAAAATATAAACTAACCTAGAAAGCAAGTAAAATGATCAATGGCAACAAGTATGGATGCTTCGGGAATTACACTCAAGTAACGATCCAATGTATTTCACGATTTTACAAATATGAGCGAGTTTATGTTAATTAGCCACGGATAATAATTCTTAATTAGCTTTTTCCAAAGACTAATAATACTTCCTAATTGAATTATTCCTAACCCAATTAAGAGATTAAGCACACCCGGATTTGGCTACAAGTAGTTCAATCCTATCTCTAGGTAGAATCTATAAAATGAGGGTTAAAGCCTCAAGTTCTTGTTAATTAATCTTTTCCAACCACAAATTATCTTTTCCAAAATTAATTTGGAGTTAATGGGCGATTCCTAGGGTTAGCTAATCCCTTTGGAAACATTAAAGAACAAGAATAATTAAAGAAACAATAACTCACTTCATAAATATAATAAAATCATTCAATACATAAGCACAACAAGGTATTTAATCCACACTTTAAATATCTAAATTTCCATAAACAAGATTCAAGTGCTGGAAATAAATACTACACACTTAAATATTCAATACAAAGCAAGGAAATGAAGAAACAAACAAGAAGGGTAAGAAAACCTTAACCACAAGAATGAAATCTTCAAGACCCAAGTGAGTGTGCAAACCCTAGCTTCAAGACTTGTTCTTCTCTCCTCAAAAATATGTTTACAATGCCAAAGATATGCCAAAAGATACAAAAAATATTTGCCAAGTCGTGTATTCTAGGGTTTGGGGATTAAAACGTGAAATGTCAAAACTGCCCATCACTTGCCCAGAAAATGCACTGTGCGTTCGTAAAGGTGCACCCGCGATCGCACTGTGCACCCGCGATCGCACTGTTTATTTGTCCAGCTGTTGACCAGTCTATTTTTCTCCTTTGCGTTTGCATTGACTTAAACGCGGTCGCACAGTGTCATCCACCTAGACTTATGTGATCGCATGAATTCACTGGCGATCGCATAGAGTAAAAACTGGGCATGCATATATTTTCCAATGTCTCCTTTTTGACTCGTTTTTGCATGATTTCTTCATAATCAACTCTAAATCATTTGACACCTGAAATATACCAATAAACATCAATAAATATCTTAGTTTCTCAACAATATTACACAAAAGATTAAGTATTAAGAGAAAATAAGTTGGTAAAATACCAACTTATCAAACCCCCAAACTTAAACTATTGCTTGTCCTCAAGTAATTAAAAAACTAAGAACATCCAACAAGAATAAGATCACTTAAGCTCAATGGCATATCAAGTATCATTTCAAATCAACAAGGGTCAATTTAAGCACAATCTAGTGACTTCGGTTGGTTCCAACAATTAATCCAAGGCATATGAATCACTAACGTTTATGGGTAGGAAATTTAGGCATAAAAATGGTCCAAGGAAGGCCTAATATCATCTTTTTAAACCAAGTTAGTCTAAGATTTCGCCTTGAAGCACATTCCGGGCAAGTTCTAGACTACAAATGATGCAAAAGAATTTTACAACTAAAGCTCACCACACATGGCACATGAAAACTCAAATGGAATACAAATCCAAAATCCAATTGGAGCCAATGAAACTCAAGGAAGTCATATGTAGCCTAAAAAGCTATTTAGTGAATCAAAGAGCCAAAATTAGAATCTAAAAATCACAACAAGGAGCATTCTTATTATTTCATATATATATATATATATACCAGTCACATGTTGGCTTATGACACAAGGATACACCCCAAAAACCAATTTATTTACACCTACCTACTAAACTAACTAAAAAACAAAACTAAATAAGACTAATCCCTTAAGAAAGTTGTCATGCCATCCATCATAGGGAAAAGTCACCGGTTCATCACAAATAAATTTCCTTGAAAAAGAACAGTGGTAGAAAGAAAAACCAAGGAATTTCATTAATGCTACTATAATGAAACCAAAACAAAAACAAAAATAAACAAAAATAATAACAATAAAAATAAAAATTAACAAGCAAAAGAAAAAATGTTAAATACTACTATGAAAGATAAAAATCAAAATACAAACAACTAACAACAAAAATACAAGCCACAACATGATATTATAAATAAACTAAAAATGTTAGCCAATCCACACAAGTCACGAAACGTATGTCATGCTCCATGTGATGCTCTACAACATAGATAAGATATGAGCCACCTCCAACTTAAAGTGTTGCATTGTCCCGAATGCAACTAATCAAAACAAGGTAAAATGAAGAAGGTGCTCACTCAGAGCTGGAGGTGGTGGGAAATTTTAGCTCCAAATCTGCATCATCCTCATCCTCAGAATCCTGTGAGCCACATAGTGAACTCAGCTTGTGCATCATCCGCGACAGGAACTTGGTTTTCTTCTTTTCGTACTCCTTGAATTTTCTCTGTTGCCTTTCATGTTTTCCTTGTCTTCTACTCATGTCCTCTAATCTTCCTTTTATTGCCTTTTTCTCCAGCACTACTTCATCCAAGGTCGGTGACTTCTTTTTACCACACCCATTCGAAGTTCCCTCACCAGATGGACCAGAGGGAAGAACTGCAACAAGCTGTCGAATATGAGCATCCACACCATAGATCTAATGAGAGATGTGGCGCATAGTGGGGGGGGCATAAGGAAGGGGCTCTATGGGGCCCTGTGACCCTGCTGCATCTGTGGAGGCACCACCAGATCCCTCTGCGGTCTCGTCAAACTTCCCGAATGAAAGAGAATCCACATCAATCCTTCTCTTCTTCTTCTTCTTGCAATTTGGCCCTTTTTGAAGCAATGGGTAAATTACCACGGCATGGTCCTTTTCAACATCAGTCGGGTTGGTTAGCACCTGAGCATTATAACACAACTGAGTGATCAAAGAGAGGAAAATAGGCTGCTAGACCTTCCATTGCACGCTTCCTCAATCTCACTCACGATGTGCTGGCCCACGTTCACCGGTAAGCCATCCATAATAGCAGCGATCATCAATGCCTTTTCAAACGTTACCTCAGTCTCATGCCTAGTTGGCAAAATCCTGGCACAAATAATGGATAGCCAAATTTTGGCTTCCACAGTGAACTCGAGAGAATCAACCCCTTTATGAATTCTTGCCCAAGTTGACTGCACCCCATCATGAAGCTTTTCAACAAACCAATCTGCTCCCCTTTATCTTCCCCTCTCTTTGTATATCTCATTATCAGCATCAGGAAGCCCATAGTGTGCATTTATCACCTCAGGACCAAAGTCTATCCGCTTCCTCTGACAAAAGTAAAAACATCCACCTGGAAATTAGTTCTCACAACATAATAGTTCGCCTTGATTTGATGAGGAGCAAAGCATATCCACCCACTATCGGTCAGTCGCTGGAGAAACTCCGACATCTTAGCATCGAGTTTGTCTAGATGGATGCCCCTTTCTTTGACAATGCTCTTTGACATGAGCCTGTCATAATTTCTTTCACATTCGGCCGTCGTGAATCTCGTTGCATCAAAATACTCTTCTTCGAAAACTGGGTGGAAATTTTCTTGCACATTCTCAACATTTTCTGAGGCAATTTTGTGCACAAAGTACCTACAAATTGAGACCAAATGTTAAACGCATTAACAGGTACCTTATACACAGTATTAAAATGTATTTAGGCCGAAGAAACGAGCCACAAAGCAACAGCACAAAAATCGGCCGAGCTACTGGTTCACTGCCAATACTGGAAGGCAGTGCGATCGCAGTAGTATAACTGCAATCGCACAAGGGAAAAGTCTGGGCTACTGCTGGCAGCACTGTGCGATCGCGGACAGTGCTATGCGATCGCACAATGTATTTTTTTACCTGCAAAATTTTGACACAGTGTGATCGCGTATAGTGCAATGCGATCGCACAGGGTACGATTCACCCATTTATTATCTTTCTCTTGGGCATTTTCTCAAGCACGCAAAGGGCATCAATTTTGTACACGAATTTCTAACACTTAGGGCACAAATTTAGCCCCCAATTATGTTCAATAGCACAAAAATTTCACTCAACCAATCTTAAATATAAGATACAAAACAAAAACTCTAAATTACAAATACAAAAAAAAAATGGAGTTGGAGAAAAAGAAAAGTAAGTGTTTATTCAAACTAATATCAAACAAAAATTACACTTGCTAAAGAAAGAAGTGAGTGATGAAGTACATACCAGAGAGATGGAACTTGATTAGTTTTGAGAAATTGGAGTGAGAAAAACTTTTGATGATTTGTGAGGGTATGGGAGTGGGGAAATCTGTTTTGGGTAGGAAGATAGGCGTTTTTGGGGTTTCTAGTGTTAAAAAATCTGATGGCCTTACATGGAAGCAGTGCGTTTGCAGGGCCACAGGTGCGATCGCACTATTTTAATGCTCATAGGATTCTGCGACCGCATTACTTATTGTGCGATCGCATAGTGCACTGGGGTGCTCACTAGTATGCGATTGCACTTGTAATTCTGCGATCGCATAGTGCAACAGTGTGCTGCACTGCAATTTGTTTTGCACCAGCACTGTTTTGTGGCCACCTGGTCGCCCCGACTTGCTCAAATCAACTCCAAAAATTCTGAAACTTGGCATATTGGTTAGAAAAAATATAATAAGCTATTTTACAAAAGAAAATTTCAAAAACGACCAAATTTTTTGAAAAAGAATGGGTTGCCTCCCACCAAGCGCCGCATTTAATGTCATGGCAAGACGCAAATCCCTTTACCACTTTTCTCACCACTTGGATGATATGAATTGGGCACCTAGCTTAGAATCAAGCTTGTGACCATGGACGGTGGGGGGTGGTAAGTAAATGACCGAGCCAAGCCTTAAATTCTTCATTTTGCACTTCTTGGCTCTCATGTGAGGAATGTCATTTTGTTTTCTTGTTTCCTCAAATTGCAAGATGTATGATATAAATTGTTCCTCCTCGCAACACTCCATTGATTCGTGTAGTTCAACTTCCGTTTTACCACAGAATTCAAATGTTGAAAAATGCTTGGAATGTATGCCTTTAAACCTTCAACTTGTAATTTTTTCCGGATTTTGACATCCTCATTTTTCCCCGGCTTAGAGTCAATTTCAACCAAATCTTCAATCGCCCCGGTTGACTCCAATTCCATATTTTTGTTGGCATCACTAACACTCATGGAGTCGGTTGGCAGATGTTCAAGGCATGATTCCTCAAAGTAAAACTCACTCTCACCCTCGGAATTGAACTCTTCTTGGTTTCCATCCACACTTTCAACTTGAGAGGCATGGTGAGCCTCCATTAATGCTTGCATTTGGTACACCAAAGTGAGGATGTGCTCATCATTTTGAGTCATTTCATGCTTCAATTCCTCGAGTGCAAAGTTGTTCTTTTCCTCATTTTCAAGAATAGCCTCCAACATGAGAATCATCCTCTCATTTTGAGCATTTGAGAATTCTTCTTGGCTTTGTTCAAGTGCCAAGGAAGAATTTTCAACTTCAACCTCCAAGTGAGGTTCTTGGCTATCACTCAGCTCCAAGGCTTTTTGAACCCTTGAAGCTTCAATCATTGTATCCATTTGTGAGTGCAACCTGATGTTTTAGACTTCAATACTACACAATAATATAAGTTAATTGTGCAGTACCCAATTTTCGAGTGTTGTCTAATAAGAAGAACCTGGTTCTTCTTGGTGTACTACTTTCTACTGTTGCGGAATAATAAAGCAGTAAAGTAAAGACATAGAGATTTTTACGTGGAAAACACCTGGCTCAAAAGGTGAAAAAACCACGACCTACTCCTCAGTAGGATTTGCTCAAACACTTCACTAAAAACTCTGAGCCAAACGGACTTACAAAATAAACTCTTTTGTAATCCTAGGACTAACTCTAATCCTCTTTGTATCAACTAGCCTCTAGATAATTTCTACAGATTTCAAGCTAACTCTAACTTGAACAATGTGTACCTATTATAATTGCTTCTATGAAAGCTGAAAAGATACAATGTTAAAACTCCTACTACACATCAACTAGACTCAACACACAAGCATTGAAACTGTTTCTTCTAGTTGAACTGTAGCCTTCGCACAATACTTCTGCTTGCAAAATATCCTGTGAACTTTGCTTTTCAGAACTTGATTCACTTTTGTCTTTGTGCGTCACCNACATCCTTTTAGCTCTTTTGATACTCAGTAATCACTGATATCTCCTATGCATGAACAATTCTTGTGACAACTGTTCCGTTCATATGTGTGTACTCTGATGGACCTGGTTCAACTTGTCAATCTTCAAAACCCATTCAGTGACATGGGCCAACAAATTCCCCCTTTTTGATGATGACAACCTCTATGCTTTTATCATGTATACACTTCAAACACTTTGTATAGTTTTAAGCATTAATCATTGAGAACTAGGTTCATTAGGTTATAAACATCACTTTTTGAAAAAAAATTGAAAAAAAAAACACAACACCACTAGCACACATCTTCCCCCTTTTGGCATCATCGAAAAGTTACAAAATGATACTTACCAATTTTTAATTCTTACTCATGGCCATTGAGGCAACTGCAGGTGCAAAGCATGATTAATAAACACAAGAAGCCAATAAATGTAAGCTAAATAAGAAATTGAGACAAGTCAATAATTAGAAGAAAAATTCATTGATTAGTAACGATTATCAAACACCATATAGTAAAACAAAAATAAACCAACCATGAGCAAAAAACAAAAAAAGATAGAAACAAGTTTAACAAGACAGAAACACGTCCCGAACTAGGCACTTGAAAGGTTATGGGGAAGCTCTGGATAGCCTAAGGATGGGAAGGTGCAGAGGAGGTTGTGGTCTTGGATTGTAGGAGAGAAAGCATCTGCTTAAGAACACCCTTGTTCTTTTCTTTCTCCTTTGCTAATTCAGCCCTGAGAGCATCCTGCTCAGCTTCAACCTCAATCACACGAGACTTCAAACGAAGGATCTCCATATCCTTAATCTCGCTTTCCTGCACCAGAGTTCTTACTTTGTTGTTGACTGGCTGCTTCCTAGATGAACCAGATTCATCCATAGGAACATTGACAATATAATCACATGATAGCAAAGTTACCTTCCTAAAATAATCCTTGGCAGTCGCCATTTCAGCCTTCTTCACTGGAACCCCAAAATGAGCAAGCATAACTGTCAAAATAAATCCATATGGGATTGCATGAGCTTTTGTTCCATTCACAACTCTATCCAAGAGTAGGATGATGAAAGCTGGCCAATTTATTTGCCTTCCCTGTACAAGCATTCCTTCAAGGTCAGATCCATATAGTTGGCAATGTGCCTTCTTTCTTGTCTAGGAAGTAGAAACTTGATGACGAACTCGAAGAATAACTTGTGTTCTTGCTTCATTTTACTCTTGTAGACAGGCCTGGGTTCAATCTCTTTCTCATTATCACTGAAGAACCTGGTGATGTTAATTGCTGAGGCCATCTCATCTAGACAAGGCCATCTTTGCCTTATGTAGTCCTCATATCCCTCAGCTGGTATGTCTAGAATAACACCCAGTTCTTTAGTATCAAAAGAAACTTCAATTCCTTTGACCATTGATGTGACCCTGCCGTTCTTGACAATCGCATTCCCCATGAATTCTACCAACTCAGATATTTCCAGCCTTCCTTCCATACGAGGACCATGTCCTTCCAGCCCTGTACCTCTAGAGTTCCCAGCAAATACTGCATTCCAGTCTCATATAGATCCTTCATCAGCTTACCATTCAGAATTATTCTTTTTCCAAACATGGTAACTCTGTCAGTCACCTCTCCTATTTCCTTCTCCTCCTCTCCACTCCAGTTTGCATCATCATCCTCTTTAGCAACAATTTTTACTTTCTTTGGCTTGGACCTGGTCCTTTTGACGGTGCTTGGAGTTGCAGCTGACTTCTTTGAAGAAGCCTTAGCCTGTTTGGGTTTTGGTGTCCTAACCACAACTGGAGCCAGCTGCTCCTCTTGTTGGACCAGGTCCAACGTCTATTCTTCAATAACAACAGCCTCAACAGGCTCTCCAACTTTTGCTTTTCCCTTTGCTGCCCTTTTTCTCTTTCTCTCTTGCAGAGCCTTTTCCAACTTCTCTTCTTCATATCTCACTGTGCTACGAGTAGCTCGTACTTTTGGAGATGAAACACCAACAGCTTAAGAAACTTTCCTCTTCTTGGAAGGAACTGGGTGAGTTGCCTTCTTGGACTTTTGAGTCCGCCTTTTCTTGGGGTTATAGGACTCCCCCAATTTCTTCAGTCTTTCAGCCAATGTTTCTTTCCCAGATGAACCAGGTTCATCTGTGCCTTTCTTCAAACTTGCAAGACCTGCTACAGCATCCTCAACTGTACTTCCCCCTAACTTTGTGACGTTTTCTCCAGCATTTTTAGGAATGGGACCATAGATAACCAGCGTGATACCATCCCCCCTAGATCCCTCTCAACTTTTTTTCCCTCTCTCTTAGAAATTCTTTCTTTTCTACCACCCCTCTGCCTACTTGGAACTTCAACATCAATAATATACCCAACCAACACGAATCCTTTATAAGCAGAAGCATCTTCAGAATGAATTTCAAGATTACCTTTCTCAGAGCTGGTTGAACCAGGTACATCTTCCTCGTTGGCTGATTTAAAAGATTCACTGGATGAATCTGTCTTAGAGCCTTTGTCTGCTTCAATAAGATCTTCCAAGAATTTTGCCCTAGGCCCAGAAGCAACAGTTTTCCGGGCAAGAACTTTGACACAACGATTCTTGGGGGCATGAGTAGGGTTTGGAATAAGTTCAGGAATGGGTGTATTTTCAGGGGTTGATGAGATTTCTGGTGATTGAGAACTTTATACAGATGGAGAGTTAGATTCAGGATCAGAATTTCCACCATCATAATCACGATTAGGTGATGAAGTAGAAGAAGAAGCAAGTGGTGGTGAAGACATGATTATGTGATGTTAGGGAGAAAAAGGCGAGCAAGTAGTTTTGGATTGTGTAATGAGTTGAACTTGGTTCAACGGTTGCTTCATGAAGAAAAGAGTAATGATGATTCTTATATAAGATGTGGCTGGGGAGATTACAAATGCATAACATTTACTCAATTAGGAGTCTAATCGCCGAAGGACTGACATTGATTAGATATTTAATTTCCCCCTAATACTAGGCTACTTAAGTGAAGATGGGACTTGTTGAAACTGGTTCAATTTGGGTAAGTACGAAGTATTTGAATTTGAACCAATTATGGAAAGAATCCTGCTCATGTATGACTGTAATTGAATTAATATATGGAGAAGAGAACGTACCTCGTTAGTCAGATGAATCAGCATGGATGAACCAGGTTCATCCCTGTTAGAAATCTTTTAAATTGCCTCAATTTACAAAAATAGATAAACATTATTAGTATCCAGGGAATCATATTAATACATGGAAAAAGAGTATGGAATTAAAGACATGATGCTGATCAATTATTAATCTGATTAAGTACCCAATTAGAATTTTCTAGCAAACAAGAAAAAAAAATTCAAATATTTTTTTCATTCTTATTTTTCCAATTAGGTGATCTTAATCATCCCTAATTCAAGCATGTTTCTCTCAAAATGCTCCCTACCCAGTGCTTTGGTGAATATATCTGAAATTTGCTTATCAGTAGCACAAAATTCAATTGAGATCATTCCCTTTTCATAGTTTTCCCTAAGGAAGTGCTGTCTAACATCTATGTGCTTAGTTCTGTTACGATGAACCGGATTCTTTGTCATACTAATGGCACTAGTGTTATCACAGAAAATAGGAATTCATCCCACATCTATACCAAATTCCAGGAGTTGTTGCTTGATCCAAAGCAACTGGGCACAGCAAGAGGCTGCAGCCACATATTCAGCTTCAACAGTAGACAAGGCTACTGAATTTTGTTTCTTGGTGGACCAAGAGACAAGGCAGGAGCCCAAAAAGTGAGCCATGTCTGAAGTATTTTTTCTATCAACCAGGAAACCTGCATAATATGCATCAGCATATCCTACAAGGTCTAAATTACTACCTTTAGGATACCAAAAGCACAAATCAGTGGTGCCCTTCATATATCTAAAAATTCTTTTTACTACAGTGAGGTGGGACTCCTTTGGATTGGCTTGAAACCTAGCACATAGTCCCACACTGAACACGATATCAGGTCTACTTGCAGTAAGATAGAGTAGAGACCCAATCATTCCTCTGTATGTCTTTTGATCAACGGATGAACCAGGTTCATCCACGTCCAATTTTGTAGTTGTGGCTATTGGTGTGTCTATCTCCTTTGAGTCCTCCATTTTGAACTTCTTGAGGAGTTCTTTCATATACTTCTGTTGATGAATCATTATACTATGTGGAGTTTTCTTGATCTGCAAGCCTAAGAAGAAAGTTAGCTCACCCATCATACTCATTTCAAACTCACTCCCTATTAATGTAGCAAATTCCTTGCTAAGATTAACAGTAGTTGCCCCAAATATGATATCATCAACATATATTTGCACAATCAGAAGATCCTTTCCCTTTTCCTTTAGAAACAAAGTACTATTTATTTTGCCTCGTTTGTACCCATGTTTCAGCAAGAATTTACACAATCTCTCGTACCAAGCTCTAGGTGCTTGCTTGAGACCATAGAGAGCCTTATCAAGTTTATATACATGATCAGATGACTCTTTGCTTTCAAAGCCAGGAGGCTGTTTTACAAATACATCTTCCATCAAATAGCCATTAAGAAAGGCACTCTTGACATCCATCTGATGGAGAGTGAATTCCATGTGTGCAGCAAATGATATAAGAAGTCCGATTGCCTCCAATCGTGCCACAGGGGCAAAGGTCTCATCATAGTCAATTCCCTCTTCTTGGTTGTATCCTTGAACAACCAGTCTTGCCTTATTTCTTGTAACAGTTCCATCCTCATCGAG
This sequence comes from Nicotiana undulata, assembly GCA_005239495.1. NCBI lineage: Eukaryota > Viridiplantae > Streptophyta > Magnoliopsida > Solanales > Solanaceae > Nicotiana > Nicotiana undulata. The sequence goes on from ML246821.1 coordinate 69,212, forward strand.
CTTGTTCCTGAAGACCCACTTGGTGCCAATTACTGATATGTCTAGTGGCTTGGGTACCAAGTGCCATACTTGACTCCTCTCAAATTGATTCAGCTCTTCTTGCATGGCAGTTACCCAGTCAACATCTTGCAGAGCTTCAACAATGTTCTTTGGTTCAATCAAGGATAGAAATGCATCGAACGCACACATATTTTTCAAGGATGATCTAGTTTTGATTCCAGATCTCAAGTCTGTTATGATGCTCTCAAAAGGGTGAGAGTTCTGATATTTGTGTGGTTTGAGTACATGTTGTTCATTTCTGGATTGTTCCATGTTGTCTTGTAGTTGTGGAACAGGATCAGGGCAAGGATTTTTATGTAGAGTTCCCCCTGTCGTGTTGCGTGGGGTTTTTGGACCTGGTCCATCACTAGTTCCATCTGCCATAGGTGCTTGAATGTGGCCATTTCTCCTTACCAGTCCAAGTTCCTCGTCTTCTGGTTCCTGTCTCTTCATCAGATTCTCCAATTGCCATGAGAGCCTGATCTTCTGTCTCACCATCTTCTGATTCTTCATCTTAACTTTCCCCCCCAAGAAGCAACCATAGCCTTTGTAGTGGTTTTCTTGGGTTGGACCAGTTCCTTCTTCCTGTTCTTTCTTTCATATCTCTCCTTCTTCCGTTCTACTTCCCACTGAGGGCAGTTTTTGATGAGATGGTCAGTTTTTCCACACTTGTAGCATCCCTCATTAGCTAGCCTTTTTGGTCCCTTTGCCTTGTTGAAGTTTCCTTCCCTAAAGATGCCCTTCTTCCTCATGAGAAAGTTTCTAAATTCTTTGGTGATCATGGCCATCTCATCCTCCTCCAGATCTGCTCCTTCAGTGATCATCAGTGCTAGACTTTTCTCCTTCTTTGGGGCATCCATCTTCATGGTTTTCCTTCTGAGTTCATAAGCAGTGAGATTTCCAATTAACTCATCCAGTCTAAGGGTTGCCATATTTTTGGATTCCTAGATAGCAGTGATCTTGCTTTCCCAGGAGATAGGCAAAACCCTTGTCAAGATCTTCTCTACCTTGTCTTCTTCAAGTATGATTCTTCCAAGAGACTTGAGTTCATTGGTCAAGGTTGTAAACCTTGTGTACATCTCCTGAATAGTCTCTCCTTCTTTCATAGTGAAGTTTTCATACTGAGAGTATAGTAGTGTACCTCTAGACCTTTTAACTTGAGGTGTTCCTTCATGGGCTACTTGTACAGTGTCCCAGATTTCCTTGGATGTTGTGAAGCTTTGGATTCTACTGTATTTAGCAGGACCTAGTCCACATACTAGACACTTCTTGGCCTTGGCATTCTTCTCCCATTTATTCAAATCTTCAGCTGTGCAGTCAGCCCTAGTCTTAGGTACATCTACACCTTCAACAGTCTTCTTCATTGTTGCAAGGGGTCCATCAGTGACTATGTCCCATAGTTCATAGTCCTGTCCAATGAGATGGTCCTTCATTCTATTTTTCCACCAAGAATAGTACTGTCCATTGAAGAGTGGTGGCATTGCAGTTTATTGACCTTCCCAGTTCCTAGGTGGTGCACCCATCCTGATCTTTTCCAAGGTGTTAGCCTTTCCAAGGATAACCTGCTCTGATACCAATTGATGTTTTAGACTTCAATACTACACAATAATATAAGTTAATTGTGCAGTACCCAATTTTCGAGTGCTGTCTAATAAGAAGAACCTGGTTCTTCTTGGTGTACTACTTTCTACTGTTGCGGAATAATAAAGCAGTAAAGTAAAGACACAGAGATTTTTACGTGGAAAACACCTGGCTCAAAAGGTAAAAAAACCACGACCTACTCCTCAGTAGGATTTGCTCAAACACTTCACTAAAAACTCTGAGCCAAACGGACTTACAAAATAAACTCTTTTGTAATCATAGGACTAACTCTAATCCTCTTTGTATCAACTAGCCTCTAGCTAATTTCTACAGATTTCAAGTTAACTCTAACTTGAACGATGTGTACCTATTACAATTGCTCCTATGAAAGCTGAAAAGATACAATGTTAAAACTCCTACTACACATCAACTAGACTCAACACACAAACGATGAAACTGTTTCTTCTAGTTGAACTGTAGCCTTCGCACAATACTCCTACTTGCAAAATATTCTGTGAACTTTGCTTTTCAGAACTTGATTCACTTTTGTCTTTGTGCGTCACCAATTTCAGCAATAATACATTGAGTATTTATAGAGTCAGTTGTTGAGTACATGGTTCAATTCTGATCCAACTCTACCTAGGTATATGAGTTCGACTATGACTCAACTTCCTTCTCTATTTCTGTCCTTGCTGAAATCAACTTCAATCTTCTTTATCAGTTTGCAACATTTTCGTATTAGGAGACATCCTTTTAGCTCTTTTGATACTCAGCAATCACTGATATCTCCTATGCATGAACAATTTTTGTGCCAAGTGTTATGTTCAGATGTGTGTGCTCTGATAGACCTGGTTCAACTTGTCAATCTACAAAACCCATTCAGTGACATGGGCCAACACAACCTTTCAAGTGCCAAATCATTTTGGAGACTATTCTCCAAAAGCTCTTCCAAGGCATTTTGCTCATGGTTTCCTTCTTCAAGTAAACACTCTAACATGGGCTTGAACTCTCCATTTCTACCATGCTCAATTTCCTCCACTTCATTGCCCCTAAGATTTCCATCACAAAAAGTAGACTCATCATAGTGGGGGGCTTGGGGAAGAGACGGTCAAATATACGCAATCATACCAATGACCATTTTGGCAATCACACCTATCACAAATACTGCACTCATAGGTTTGAGATTGTGCGCACAATCCATCCCCGGGAAATTTAAACAATTTTGCCACGAGTGTGATCCTCCACAATAAGGACAAGGGTCATCAAATTATGAACAACTACCATCCGACCAATTTTTATTATATGATGCCATTTCTTTTTAATGAAAATTTATGAGAGTAAACAAGAAAAATAATTACACAAATATTCACAAGTTTGGATCAAAACACTTATGCTTACTTCTCAAACAACCTAAATTACGCCAATTGTCCCCGGCAACGGCGCCAAAATTTGATACGCTCAAATTACACCTTAAAATAGTGTAAGCGATCAATGTCAAATATAGTAACCCAACAAGGTTGGGGTCGAATCCCACAGAGAACAATATGGAGGTGATTAGGAATGCAAGAGAATTATCACTTATCGCACAATGCCAAACAAATAGATTTTGGTTTTGAAAATTATTTATAACTAAAAGCAAAAATATAAACTAACCTAGAAAGCAAGTAAAATAATCAATGGCAACAAGTATTGATGCTTCGGGAATTACACTCATGTAACGATCCAATATATTTCACGATTTTACAAATATGAGCGAGTTTATGTTAATTAGCCACGGATAATAATTCTTAATTAGCTTTTTCCAAAGACTAATAAGACTTCCTAATTAAATTATTCCTAACCCAATTAAGAGATTAAGCACACCCGGATTTGGCTACAAGTAGTTCAATCATATCTCTAGGTAGAATCTATAAAATGAGGGTTAAAGCCTCAAGTTCTTGTTAATTAATATTTCCCAACCCCAAATTATCTTTTCCAAAATTAATTTAGAGTTAATGGGCGAGTCCTAGGGTTAGCTAATCCCTTTGAAAACATTAAAGAACAAGAATAATTAAAAAAATAATAACTCACTTCATAAATATAATAAAATCATTCAATACATAAGCACGACAAGGTATTTAATCCACACTTTAAATATGTAAATTTCCATAAACAAGATTCAAGTGTTGGAAATAAATACTACACACTTAAATATTCAATACAAAGCAAGGAAATGAAGAAACAAACATAAATGGGTAAGAAAACCTTAACCACAAGAGTGAAATCTTCAAGACCCAAGTGTGTGTGCAAACCCTAGCTTATAGACATGTTCTTATCTCCTCAAAAATATGTTTACAATGCCAAAGATATGCCAAAAGATACAAAAAATATATGCCAAGTCGTGTATAAGAAGGGTTTGGGGATTAAAACGTGAAATGTCAAAACTGCCCAGCACTTGCCCAGAAAATGCACTGTGCGTTTGCACAAGTGCACCCGCAATCGCACTGTATCACTCCCCTAAAGGTGTGCGTCGCATACAAAGCTCTGCATTCGCACTGTTTATTTGTCCAACTGTTGACCAGTCTACTTTTCTCCCATGCGTTTGCATTGACTTAAACGCTGTTGCACAGTGTCATCCACCTAGACTTATGCGATCGCATGAATTCATTGGCGATCGCATAGAGTAAAAACTGGGCAGGCATATATTTTCCAATTTAGCTCTTTTTTGACTCGTTTTTGCACGATTTCTTCATAATCAACTCTAAATCATTTGACACCTGAAATATACCATTAAATATCAATAAATGTCTTAGTTGCAACAAGATTACACAAAAGACTAAGTATTAAGAGGAAATAAGTTGGTAAAATACCAACTTATCATGCGGCTTATCAGTGGTGGCGTACCTATGAGTTGAGTAGTCCGGAGGAGGAAACTTCACTTACTTGGGCTCAGTTCTCAGAGATGTTTTTGCTTGAGTTTCTTCTTCAGAGCCTTAGGGATGCTTAGCGTGCAGAGTTTGAGCAGTTGAGCCAGGGTACTATGACTGTGTCGGAGTATGCAGTCCGTTTCAGTGACTTGGCTCGTCATGCACCGACCTTGGTTGCCACAATCAGAGAGAGGGTACGACGTTTCACTGAGAGACTCCACCCTAGTATTCGGATCAGTATGGACAGAGAGTTGGAGACAAATATCACTTATCAACAGGCAGTGAGTATTGCTCGGAGGATTGAGAGCATGTTGGCCTGGGACAGGGAGGAGAGAGAGGCCAAGAGGTCTCAAGAGACTGACCAGTACTCGAGAGTTCGTGTACTAGCAACACGTTATGGTAGAGGTTTTGTGAGTCGCCCTGTTCATTTAGCTCTTTTAGCAGCCAGCGGTATTTCAGCTCCTCCTAGACATTAGGAGCCTTATTATGCACCGCAGGTATCTAGTGTGCCTCCTGCTCGAGGTGCTATCACTAGCCAGTCCAGCAGGCCAGTCTAGAGTCAACATCAGCCGTCGCATCCTTCGAGGGGTTGTTTTGGGTGTGGTGACCCTCGCCACATGATCAGATATTGTCCCAGATCTAGGAGAGGTGCATCATCTCAGACTTATCAGGCCCCACATGCTCCACCGGGTCCTCCATCTATCCTTCCAACCCTAGCTGCTACCCCACCTTCTCAGACAGCTCGAGGTGGAGGTCGGGGAGGCCGAGGTCTCCCTAGAGGGGGAGGCCAGGCCAGGTACTATGCTCTTCCCGCCCATTCAGAGGACGTAGCTTCAGATTCAATCATCACAGCTATTGTCCCAGTTTGTCATATGGATGCATCGGTATTATTTGAACCAGGCTCTACGTATTCATATGTGTCTTCTTATTTTGCTTCACATCTGGGGATAGCTCGGGATTCATTGTGTTCCCATATTTATGTTTCTACTCCCGTGGGAGATTCTCTTGTTGTGGACTGCGTATATCGATCGTGTTTTATTGTTATCAGTGGTTTTGAGACCAGGACTGATTTATTATTACTCAGTATGGTATATTTCAATGTTATCTTGGGCATGGACTGGTTGTCGCCCCGTTATGCTATTCTTGATTGTCACGTGAAGACTGTCACACTGGCTATGCTAGATCTACCGAGAATAGAGTGGAGAGGTACCTTAGAGTATACTCCCCGCATAGTCATTTCTTTCCTTAAGGCTCAGCGGATGGTTGAGAAGGGGTGTGATGCGTATTTGGACTAAGTGAGAGATGTTAGTGTTGATACCCCTACAGTTGAGTCAGTTCTAGTTGTGAGGGACTATCCTGATGTGTTTCCAGCGGATCTTTCGGTTATGCCGCCCGACAGAGTGGTTGTAGGTCTGTAGTGTCATTTATGACCTGTGTGAAAATTGAAGTCATTCAGACTAGTTTTGACTTGTTTCGGCATCAATTGTGGATTTTGATAATTTCATAAGTTCTACCGAGAATAGAGTGGAGAGGTACCTTAGAGTATACTCCCTGCATAGTCATTTCTTTCCTTAAGGCTCAGCGGATGGTTGAGAAGGGGTGTGATGCGTATTTGGACTAAGTGAGAGATGTTAGTGTTGATACCTCTACAGTTGAGTCAGTTCTAGTTGTGAGGGACTATCCTGATGTGTTTCCAGCGGATCTTTCGGTTATGCCGCCCGACAGAGTGGCTGTAGGTCTGTAGTGTCATTTATGACCTGTGTGAAAATTGAAGTCATTCAGACTAGTTTTGACTTGTTTCGGCATCAATTGTGGATTTTGATAATTTCATAAGTTCTTAGGCTTGAATCCATGCATAATTGGTGATCTTGATGTTAGGTGATGTGTATTGAAGGATCGACAAAGTTTGGATAAGGTATTAGGACTGGTTGGTAAGTTTGGTTGAGGTCTCGGGGGACTCAGGTGTGTCTCAGATGCTCAAACGAGCATTTGTAGCCTTATGTGATTGATGATTTTGCTGGTGAAATTGCAGCAGTTCTTCCTTCATCACGATCGCGTAGAGTAAGCAGAGGCAAGTAGGGTTTTGTTCTTCGTGATCGCATAAGGAGGAAACGGTCGCATAGGTTGGGCAGCCTTGGCCACTGCGTTCGCGTGGTCCTTGTTGCATTCGCATAGAAGAGATAAGGCAACAGGTGTTTGGGCGTACTTCTACGCGGTCGCGTGAAGCCAACCACGATCACGTAGGTCTGAGTATGTTGAGGAACGCATTTGCGAGCAGATCCTTGCGTTCGCATAGAGGAAAAATTAGGCGCGTGTTTGTTACACTTCGCGATCGCAACTGGTGGTCCGCGATCGCACTGAAGGTGACCTAGGCAGATTCTTAAAATACCCAAATCGAGGGTTTGAACCATTTTTCATATTTTGAACTTGGGAGCTCGGGAAAGTGCGATTTATGAAGAGATTTTTACCTGGGCAATTTGGGAAAGTGATTCCTACTCGGTTTAGACTAATTTCCATGTACACTTAAATTTACCCTTTAATTTCGAATTTATGGTGGAAAATTGGGGAAATTTTGGATAAAGTCCTTAGACCAAGTTTGTGAGTTTTGATCGAGATTTTGATATCCGGTTCGAGTAATTCTTGTATGGTTAGACTCGTGAGTGAATGGTTGTCCAAAATTTGTACTTTTACCCGATTCCGAGATGTAGGCCCGAGGGACTTTTTGGGCAATTTTACTAATTTCGCCTATTAGCTTCGAACTAATTAGCTATAGTGATTTCTTAAAGTGATATTTAAATTATGCAATTGAATTGAATAGATTTGGTCCATTCGATGTCGGGTACTCGTGGCAAGAGCGTGGTGTTGAGTTCAGTAGAGCAGTCGAGGTAAGTGGCTTTCCTAGCTCTGTGTTGGGGACTTCCCCTTAGGTTGTTTTTATACTATTTGTTGTGTGGGCGCCGTGTACGTGAGGTGACGAGTACGTACAGGGGCCATTGTTGCTAAAATTTCCACTTTCCTTTCCATGCCATAAATCATTTCAATCTCATTCCGAATTGAGTTGGTAGGAATCGGACGCGCGGAAGTGTTTCTAGAAGTTCTTGAGTTTCATGATTGAATTCATGTGTTTTGGCATCCGATTCTTGAATCTAGATGTTATTTCAGTGTTTTGATCGTGCATGCGAGTTCGTATGAAGTTTTTAGAGTTGTGTGGATGCTTGGTGTGGAGCCTCGGGGGCTAGGGTGAGTTTCGAGCGCGTTCAGAGTGTTGGAGGAACTTCAGTTTTGCTGGTTTCTGGTCTGCTGCGGCTGGTCTCGCAAATGTGAGGTTTTGTTCGCATTTGCGAGGTTGAGAAAACACGGTGGGCTTCGCAATTTGCAAAGATTTCTGCCGCTTTTGGGAGCTGTCCATCTTCGCATTGCGAACTTTTTGGTCGCAATTGCTACCTTGGAGAGATGGCCAGTCTTTGCATTTGCGATACTTTTGTCGCATTTGCGACCATCGCACATAGACGATTCTCGTGCAAATGGGATTGTTCAAGTATGTTTGCCCTAATGGACCTGGTTCAACTGGGTAGACATTTGTCAATCTTCAAAACCATGCAGTGACTTGGGTCAATAAATTCCCCCTTTTTGATGATGACAAACTCTGTGCTTAACCATGTATACACTTCAAACACGTTTGTATGGTTTAAGCACTTATCATGGAGAGACCAGGTTCATTAGGTTATAAATATCACAACATTTTGAAATTTTGAAAAGCAAGCACATTTTTCCCCTTTTGGCATTATCGAAAAGTTGCAAAATGCTTACCAGAATTGTTAACAATTACTCATGGCCGTTGAGTCAACTGCAGGTGCAAACATGATTAATCATCAAAAGAAACCAATAAATGTAAGCTAGGTAAGAAACTGAGACAAAGTCAATAACTAACAAAAGCAGAATTCATTGATTAGTCAGTAATCAAAACACCATACACATAAAGAACTAAAAAAGTCATAACCATAAGAAAAACATAACAAAAAAACAGAAACAGAACAAATCCTGAACTGGGCATTTAGAGGGGTTTTTGGTAGCTCTGGACTTCCTAAGGTTGGGAAGGGGCAGATGAGGTAGGGGTCTTGGTTTGAAGGAGAGAAAGCATTTGTTGAAGAACACCTTCATTTTTCTCCTTCTCCTTGGCTAATTCAACTCTGAGAGCATCCCGCTCAGCTTCAACCTCATTAAGGCGAGATTTCAATCGAAGGATCTCCGCATCCTTTATCTCACCTTCCTGCACCAATTACCTGACTTTGCTATTGACTGGTTGCTTCCTAGATGAACCAGGTTCATCCTCCGGAACATTGACAATATAATCACAAGTCAGCAAAGTGTTCTTCCAAAAATAATCCTTAACATTAGCCATCTTTGCTTTCTTCACAGGAACCTCGAAGTGGGCAAGCACAACCGTCAATAAAGCCATAAGGAATAGCGTGTGCTTTGGTTCCATTTACAACTTTGTCCAAGAGCTGAATGATGAAAGCTGGCCAGTTAATCTGCTTACCCCTATACAAGCATTCCATAAACGTTAAGTCCATATAGCTTGCAATGTGCTTTCTCTCTTGTCTTGGCAGCATGAATTTGATCACAAATTCAAAGAATAACTTGTGTTGGGGCCTCATTTCACTTTTGTATACTGGCCTAGGCTCAGGTTCCTCCTCATTTTCACAAAAAAATTTGGTGATGTTGAGAGCTGAGGCCATTCCATCGAGACTAGGCCATCTTTGCCTAGTGTAATCATCATAGCTCTCAGCAGGGATATTCAGAATCTCTCCCAGCTCCTTTGCATCAAATGTGATCTGAATCCCTTTAACTGTGGAGGTCACCCTGCCATCCTTGACACTTGCATTGGCCATAAACTCTACCAACGCGTTCCTTGCCAACCTTCCTTCCAGGTGAAGAACCATGTCCTTCCACCCATGCACATCCAGCGTGTCCAACAGATAAAGCATCCCAGATTCCTCAAGATCTCTTACCAACTTCCCTTTTAGAATTGTACGCTTACCAAACATAGTGAGTCTGTCAGATTTCTCACCATCCATTTTCTCTTCTCCTCCACTCCATTCTTCTTCTTCTTCTTCTACAACCTTCACTTTCTTGCCCTTAGACCTGGTCCTTTTGGCAATGCTTGAGGGTGTGGCAGACACAGAAGCTGACTTCTTTGAAGAAGCCTTAGCCTTCTTGGGCTTGGTTGTCTCAACCAAAACTAGGGTCGGCTGCTCCTCATAATGGACCAGGTCCATCGTATCATCATCATCAATAACAGCCTTAATAGGCTCCCCTACCTTTGCCTTTCCCTTGGCAGCTTTCTTTTTCTTGCTCTCTCTTAGAGCCTTTTCTAACTCTTCTTCCCCCTGTCGAACAACACTTCTTGTAGCACGGACTTTTGGGGAAGGAGCATCAACAGATATAGATGTTTTCCTTTTCTTTGGAGAAACTGGGGTAGTAACCTTCTTGAACTTTTGAGTTTTCTTCTTGTTGGGGTTATAAGACTCCCCCAACTTCCTCAGCATCTTCGCCAGTGTCTCTTCGATAGATGAACCAGGTTCATCTGCAGATTTTTGTAGGCTCTCAAGACCTGCTGCTACTTCCCCAGCAACACTTCCCCCTAAATTTGTGACACCTTCTTCAACAATCTCAGGAACAGGACCACAGATAGCCAAAGTGGCACTATCCTCCCCATATCTCCTTACAGAGCTTCCTTCTCCCTCTCTCACTAATATTATTTTTACTCAGTTTTCTCTGTTTATCCGGTACCTCCACATCAACAACTGACCCAACAAAAAAAAACCGTTTTTCAGTAGTAGCAAGTTCAGATTCAATTTCAAGATTACCTTGCTTAGAACTGGATGAACTTGGTGCTTCATCCTCATTAGCATATTTGAAGGATTCGCTTGATGATTCAGAATCATGGGCTTTATCATCTAGAAGAATTTCCTCCAAGAATCTTGCACGAGAACCAGAAGCAACTGATTTTCTGGCAAGAACTTTCACTCTACGTGCCCTTGGGGCTCGAGTAGGGTTAGGTGTAGGTTCAGGAGTAGGCTCAAGAATTGGAGGGTTTTCAGGTGTTGAAGATCTGACTTGAGGTTGTGAACTATATACTGATGGGGAATTAGAATCAGAGTCTTCACGACCTCCATCGTAATCACGTATGGATGATGAAGAGGAAGAATAGGCGGGGGGTGGTGAAGACATTGTTATGAATTTTTGGAAGAGAAGAAGATTTGATCAGTTTTAGTTTGAGAAGAATGAAGAACTTGGTTCTACTTGTTATGTTATGAAGATGGGAGGTAATGATGACCCTTTTATAAGATGTGGCTATGAATTATACAACATGCAGAATAATTACTTAAGTGGGAGTCTAATCGTTGTAGGAGTGTCATTGATTAGACGATTAGGAATCCCTTAAATCTAGGCTAATTAAGTAGCGATGGGACTTCTTGAAACTGGTTCATTTTCGGATAAGTACAAAGAATTTGAAATGAACCAACTAAAGATAGGGTCCTTCTCATGTGTGACTATAATCATTTCAATAACTGTATGGAGATGAGTACGTAACTTGTCAGTCAGATGAACCAGCAGCGATGAACCAGGTTCATCATGTTAAACTCTTTAATTTGCCTTAATTTACAAAGATAGAAAAACATCATTAGCAACCAGGGAATCATATTAATACATGGCAAGAGAGTATGGCAGTAAAGTCATGATACTAAGCAATGATTAGTCTGGTTGATTATCTATGTTAGTGTTTCTAGCCAAAAATAAAATCAAAATCAAAATTTTTTTTTCAATCAAAATTTTTTTCATTTTTGTTTTTCAATGAGGCGATCTTAATCATCTAGTGTTATCACAGAAAATAGGAATGCATCCCACATCTATACTAAAGTCGATGAGTTGTTGCTTGATCCATATCAACTGAGCACAGCATGAGGTTGCATCCACATATTCAGCCTTAGCAGTAGACAAGGCTACTGAGTTTTGTTTCTTGATGGCCCAAGACACAAGGCAGGAGCCCAAAAAGTGTTCCATGCCTGAAGTACTTTTCCTGTCAACCAGGAAACCTGCATAACCAGCATCGACATATCCTACAAGGTCGAAATTACTACCTTTAGGATACCAAAGGCATAAATCAGTGGTGCCTTTCAGATATCTCAAAATTCTCTTCACTGCACTTAGGTGGGACTCCTTTGGATTTTCCTGAAACCTAGCACATAGTCCTACACTGAACACGATATCAGGTCTGCTGGCAGTGAGATATAATAGAGACCCAATCATCCCTCTGTATAACTTCTGATCAACGGATGAACCAGGTTCATCCACATCTAGTTTTGTAGCTGTGGCTATGGGGGTGTCTATTTCCTTTGAGTATTCCATTTTAAACTTCTTGAGCAATTCTTTTACATACTTTTGTTGATGGATCATTGTTCCATTTGCTTTTTGCTTGATTTTCAAGTCTAATAAGAAGTTTAGCTCACCCATCATACTCATCTGAAACTCACTCCCCATAAGTATAGCAAATTCCTTACTCAGTTTTTCAGAAGTTGCCCCAAATATGATATCATCCACGTATATTTGCACAATCAGGAGATCCTTACCCTTTTCCTTTAAGAACAAAGTACTTTCAATTTTGCCTCGTTTGTACCCATGTTCTAGCAGGAATTTTGATAATCGCTCGTACCATGCTCTAGGTGCTTGTTTGAGACCGTAAAGAACCTTTTAAAGTTTGTATACATGGTTAGGTGACTCCTTGCTTTCAAAACCTGGAGGTTGTTTGAAAAATACATCTTCCTTCAGATAGCCCCTGAGAAAGGCACTCTTAACATCCATCTGATGGAGAGTGAATTTCATGTGTGCAGCAAATGCTATAAGAAGTCTGATGGCCTCCAGTCTTGCCACAGGGGAAAAGGTCTCATCATAGTCAATTCCCTCTTCTTGACTATACCCTTGGACAACCAGTCTAGCCTTATTTCTTGTAACAGTTCCATCCTCATCGAGCTTGTTCCTGAAGATCCACTTTGTGCCAATCACTGATCTGTCTAGTGGTCTGGGTACCAAGTGCCATACTTGACTTCTTTCAAATTAATATAGCTCTTCTTGCATAGCATTTACCCAATCAGCATACTTTAGGGCTTCACTAATGTTCTTTGGTTCAATCAAGGATAGAAAGGCATCAAACGCACACAAATATTTCAAGGAGGATCATGTTTTGATTCCTGATGTCAAATCTGTTATGATGTTCTAAAGAGGGTGAAAACTCTGATATTTGTGTGGTTTGAGCACCATCTGTTCACTTCTATATAGTTCCATGGTTTCTTGTTATTGTGGAACAAGATCAGGGCCAAGGTTCACATGTTGAGTTCCCCCTGTCATGTTGCTTGGGGTTGTTGGACCTGGTCCATCACCTGTTCTAACTTCCATATTTTCTTCAATGTGTTCACTGCTTCTTACAGTCCAAGCTCCTCATCTTCTGGTTCCTATCTCTCAGAAAAAGTGTTGGTTTCATTAAAGACAATATGCACACTCTCTTCTATACACATAGCTATTTTATTATACACTTTATAAGCTTTGCTATGTGATTAATATCCCAAGAATACTCCCTCATCACTTCTGTGATCAAATTTTCCTAGGGAATATTTGCCATTATTGTGCACAAAGAACTTGCATCTGAGAGCCCTAAGGTGGGATATGTTGGTCTTTTCCCTTTAAGTAATTCATAAGTAGTTTTCTCTACCAGAGGCCTGGTCATGCATCTATTTATTATGTAGCATGCAGTGTTTATTGCTTCTGCCCAGAAGAAGTGGGGTAATTTGCTAGAAAGAAGCATGGTTCTTGTCATGTCTTCAAGAGTTCTATTCTTTATTTCCACAACCCCATTTTGTTGTGGGGTTCTAGGGGAAGAAATATTGTGATTGATACCATGTTCATCATAGAAATCAACAAACTTTGCATTCTAAAATTCAGTACCATGATCAGATCTTATTGATGCTAGTTGATTTCCTAACTGATTTTGAGTTTTCTTAACAAATGAGGTGAACATGTCAAATGCTTCATCCTTAGATGTCAGAAATAAGGTCCAAGTGAACCTTGAATAGTCATCAACTAGCACCCTTACATATTTCTTATCACCTCTGCTCAAAGTTCTCATAGGACCACATAGGTCCATATGAACCAGTTCCAACATCCTAGTGGTACTGACCATTTTCTTACTTTTGAAGGAAGATCTTACCTGCTTCCCCCTTGCACATGCCTCACAAACTTTGTCTTCCTTGAACTTAATGTTAGGAAGCCCTACCACTAAGTCTTTAGAGACTAGTTTGTTTAGCAGATTTAGACTTGCGTGACCAAGTCTTTTGTGCCATAGGAGGGGATCACTCTCCAACACACTTAAGCAAGTGAGTTCATTTTCAGACAGTGTGGTCAAGTCTATGACATAGATGTTATTCATTCTTTTTCCCTGCAAAACAATCTTGTCAGTAAGTAGGTTAATCACAAAACATTTTGTGGAAGTAAAGGCAACCAGGTTACCTCTGTCACACAGTTGTGACACACTGATCAGGCTATATTTCAAGCCATCTATAGAATACACATGTTCAATTGAACGTGTGTCATCCTTACCTACCTTACCAACCCCAATAATTTCACCTTTATTTCCATTTGCAAAGGAGACATTTCTTCCTTTGAGGCTTTCAAGTGAAAGGAACTATTCCTTGTTCACTATCATATGCTTTGTGCAGCCACTATCCAAATACAAAATTTGGCTGCTTCCTCTCACTTGAACCTACAAAAAGAAATCAGGGGTTAGTTTTAAGAACCCAAACTAGTTTGGGTCCTTTTCTATGAGAGAATGGATGAATCAATTTTTTTGTGGCCCAATTTGGTAGCCAGTTTTTCTTTTTAACAAACCTCTCATTTTTTCGACTGACCTGCTCTTTTGCAGTACACTCAATTTTGTAGTGACCAGTCTTACCACAGTGGGTGCAGATTTTTTTTCCAGGGAGAGTGAAATACTTTCTTTTGGGATCCCACTAGGACAATTGACTCCCAAATCCAAGCCCTCTCTGGTTTCTACTATGATTCTCTTGAAGCCATGTCAAGGCATCAGAGGATTTATTCCATTTACAAGTTTGATCTAACTCATGTTTGACTTTGCCAAGTTCTTCTTTAAGTGTCATTATCTGCTCTTCCTTGGAATACATCTTATCTTTTAGTTTTCCCACATTTTCTTCTAACATGATATCAACAATCTTTTTACTGGATCCTATCTTTAATTTTAAGTTTTCAGATTTTAGCTCTAGAATCTCAGTTTCAAGTGGTTGAACCTGGTTCATCAGGGTAGTGTTTTTCTTTTTAGATTCACTTATTCTGATTTCCAGGTTCATGCATTTTTCTTTTAGCATTGCACATTCTTTAAAGAGTTGATTTTTCTCTTTGGTTGTTTCTTCGAAATCATCCATGAAATCAAGTAGCAACTCAGAGAGTTTTTCCTTAGATAGGAACTTTATTTTCTTTTTAAGATGGGAGATACTTACCTCTGGTTCTTCATGTGATTCCTCATCAGATTCTCCAATTGACATGAGCGCCTGATCTTCATTCTCACCATCTTTTGATTCTTCATCTGAACTTTCCCCGCAAGCAGCAACCATAGCTTTTGTTGTGGTTTTCTTGGGTTGGACCAGTTCCTTCTTCATGTTCCTTCTTTAAATTCTCTCCTTCTTCCACTCCACTTCCCACTGAGGAAAGTTCTTGATAAGGTGGTCAGTATTTCCACACTTGTAGCATCCCTCGTTGGTTGGCCTTTCTGGAGCTTTTGCTTTGTTGAAGTTTTCTCCTCTAGAGAGGCCCTTCTTCCTTATGAGAAAGTTTCTGAATTCTTTGGTCATCATGGCCATCTCATCTTCCTCCAGATCAGCTCCCTCAGTGATCCTTAGTGCTAGACTCCTCTCCTTCTTTGGAGCATCCATTTTCATTGTCTGTCTTCTGAGTTCATAAGCAGTAAGGTTTCCAATTAGCTCGTCCAATCTGAGGGTTGCCATATTTTTGGATTCCTGGATAGCAGTGATTTTACTTTCCCATGAAATTGGTAAGACCCTTGTTAGGATCTTCTCTACCCTGTCCTCTTCAAGAATGACTCTTCCAAGAGACTTAAGTTCATTTGTCAAAGTTGTGAACCTTGTGTACATTTCTTGGATTGTCTCTCCTTCTTTCATAGTGAAGTTTTCATACTGAGAGTATAGTAGAGTACCTCTTGATCTTTTTACCTGAGGTGTTCCTTCATGGGCTACTTGCAAGGTATCCCAGATTTCTTTGGCAGTGGTGCAGCTTTGTATTCTGCTATACTTGTCTGGACCTAGTCCACACACTAGCCACTTTTTGGAATTTGCATTATTCTCCCATTTCTTCAGATCCTCAGCAGTGCAGTCAGCTCTAGTCTTTGGTACATCTACACCTTCAGCAGTCTTCTTCATGGTAGCTAGAAGACCATCAGTGACTATGTCCCAGAGTTCATAGCTTTCTCCAATCAGGTGGTCCTTCATCCTGTTTTTCCACCAAGAGTAATACTGGCCATTGAAGAGTGGTGGCCTTGCAGTTGATTGGCCCTCCCAGTTTCCAGGTGGTACACTCATTTTGATCTTTTCCAAGGTGTTAGCCTTTTCAAGGATAACCTGCTCTGATACCAATTGATGTTTTATACTTCAATACCACACAAGAGGGGGGTGATTTGTGTGGTGTCTAATTTTTCGAGTGCTGTCTTAGTAGAAGAACCTGGTTCTTCTTGGTGTTCCAACTTCTACTGTTGCGGAATAATAAATGCAGTAAAGTAAAAACATAGAGATTTTTACGTGGAAAACACCTGGCTCAAAAGGTGAAAAAACCACGACCTACTCCTCAGTAGGATTTTCCCAAACTCTTCACTACAACTCTGAGCCAAACAACATTTACAAAATAAACTCTTTTGTAAACCTAGGACTAACTCTAATCCCTTTGTGGCAAACTAGCCTCTAGCTAATTGCGACAAGCTTCAAGTTAACTCTAACTTGAACAGTGTGTACCTATTACAATTGCTTCTAATAAAGCTGAAAGATACAATATTAAATCACCTACTACAACCAACTAGACTCGAAAGACAAACAGATGGAACTGGTTCTTCTAGCTGGTCAATAGCCTTTGTGTCGCACAAGGATTCTGCTTGCTAAATAGCTTTGGGAATTTTTCTTTCAATTCTTATTTCACTTCTGCCTTTGTGCAATCTATTCTTCAGTAGGAATGCTTCAACACTGTATAGCACCCGTAGTTGGGATGTTCTTGTTTAGTTCTAATGCAACTCTTCCTTGGTGGAAGAGTTTGTGTTTATCTCTACTTCCTCGATTATTTCTGTCCTTGCTGAACTAGAGCTCTAACCTCTTATCAATTTGCAACCTTTTCGCATTAGGAGACAACATCTTGGTTCATGCATAATTCACAATCACGTTTATCTCCTGTACATAGAGGGTTCTTGTGCCAAATGGGACTGTTCAAGTATGTTTGCCCTGATGGACCTGGTTCAACTGAGTAGACATTTGTCAATCTTTAAAACCATGCAGTGACTTGGGTCAACACTTACAAATGATTTGGAGAAGTTTGGGTCTTTGGAAAATCGTCTATGGTGGTTTAGGGTTTTAGAGAATTGAAAAGGAGGTGAAAACCCCATCTAAAATACCAATAAATAACTTGCAGTTATCGCATCAGCGGCAATATCGTCGCATTTGCGACTTCTAAGGGCCTCACATTTGCGACCTGAGTCTCGCATTTGCGAGATCTGGGGTTGGCCCAGGACTTCGCATTCACGAAGTTTGATCTCGCAAATGTGAGATCAGAGGCTTGCCAACACCAGCTTTTTGCTGTGCAATTTTTCTCTAAGTCTAGACACTCCGTAGCCCAAAACTGACCCGAGCCTTCGGGGCTCCAAACCAAACATGCACGCAAGTGTAAAAACATCATACGGATTTGCTCGTACAATCAAATCATCAAAGTAACATCAAAACTATAAATTTAACCTCAAAACTCAAGATTTTATGAAGAACACTCAAATTTCTAACTTTTGAACCAGATCTCTGAATCACGTCAAACCAACTCCGATTCAAATCAAATTTCATAGATAGGAACTAAACATCATAAAAAACTTGTTTTGTTTTCCAGAATAAAAAATACAAGCCCGCTACCAACAATTTCACATATTATTTCATTTCTTTATTTCCTGTAATTATCAGCACAACATTTTTCTTCAAAAATTATTTTCTAAGGATAGGGACCTCGGAATTCAATTTCAGGCATACACCCAAGTCTCATATTTTACTGCGGACCTCCCGGCATCGTCAAAACACAGATCCGGGTATGTTTACTCAAAATGTTGACCAAAGTCAACTAATAATTAAATTTTAACTATAAATATTTCCGTTTCTCATATTTTCACATAAAAGCTTTCTGGTTTCACGGCCGAACTGCCCATGCAAATCGCGGTGATAAAAATTAGTCTCTTTAAGGCCTATGAGCCTGGAATGGAGTCTTAATTTATAAGATGACCCCTTTTGGGTCATCACAATCTCCCCCTTTTAAACAGACGTTCGTCCTCGAACGTACATAGAAATTTACTTCGTCTGGTAGATACATTAGGGGATATTTTCTCTGCATATCCGTATCAGGAAATTTACCTCAACGGGCTGATCTCTCCTACACCCAAACTAGAGGATAAATCCTTTATATTTTGATAAATTACAAAGAGGAAATGCTATCCAACCATTGGAAGAATATTGGATAATCATTTAGAAATCATCGATTGAAGCTCGTTATTCCTATCATTTTGAAAGTGCGGAAGAAGGTAAGAAGACTCCCACTCCGAGGGAAGAGTGAGATTTACTTTAAGGAAATTTAGAATTACATCCACCAACCGTCTTCATGAATATTTGTGGTGCCTAGAAAAATGAGGACTTAGGGTCAACCGGCGTAATTAAAAATATGGTTGAAATTGATTCTGGTCCGGGAAAATAAAGGATATCACAGTTCCGGAAAGAATTGAATTTCGAAAGTTTGACAACCATTGTTCATACATTAAAGATTTGGAGGCACTATCTCTATGGTGTGCCGTGTCATGTTTTCACAGACCATCGCAGTGTACAAAACTTGTTGAAGCAAAAGGATCTCAATGTGAGACAGAGGAGATGGTTGGAGTTATTGAAAGATTACGACGTCACATTTCAAGCATTTCTCAACATCGGACCTGTTTGGTGATATGGAAGTTGAAATACACGAGTCAAGAGGGGATTTCGAGGAGTAAAAGCAAAAGTCATACCATTTACAATTTGGAAAGATAATAGGGCAAGAATGACATTTCCCACATGAAACTGAGAAATGCAAAGTGGAAAAAATTGAGTTTGGCTTGGTCGTCAACCTATCACTCTCATCGTGCGTGGTCACAAGATTGATTCCAAATTAGGTGCCCAATACCTATCACTCAAGTGGCGAGACAATTGGTAAAATCAAATTATGTTGTGCCATGTTGTTAAATGTGGCGCTTGGTGGAAGCAACCCATTATTCCTTGAAATAATTGGCCGAACATAAAATTAGAATTACTTGGTACAGGAAATATTTTATTATTATTATTATTAGTTTATTATTTAATTTTTTTTTTTGAATTGGAGTTCGCATTTTTGAACGAAACAGTTTCTGGGGGGGGGGGGGGGGTGGCTTTTGCGAAAGGGGGGGCGCAAAGGGGCGGGGGGGGGGCCTTA
>ML246821.1:88687-132041 GCA_005239495.1 Nicotiana undulata
GGGGGGGGGGGGGTTCGCATTTGCGAACAGGGTGTCGCAAATGCGACGTCTGAGGCCCTTAACTGGTCTTGACGATTTTATTTTGCAGAAAACTGAAAATTCATTTGAGACCCAAACAAAAACGGGCGATTTGAGTTCTCTCAACCTTCAAACTCTCAAATCTTGACTTCTCAGTGCAAACATTCAGGTAAAATTGCTTAATCCTTGCATCTTCTTCTTCTTCTTCAAATATTTTCTCAAAAACATAGGGCTTGGAATGAGTTCAAGTTTTTCTATGCACAATATGTTAGAAATTACCAATTTCATGTCGTTATTTTCTGGGTGAGGTTGGTTGAGAGTGTGAGTCCAATAATATGCTACGAATTTGGAAAAAATATGAGTGCCCATGATTATTAGAAATATGAGTAAATTGTTGTGCTTAAATTTTGGAATTTCTTTGTAGTTTGTGGTTGTATGTGATGTTTATTGCATTATTTAGTATCTAAAGACTATTTGGGGTGTCTTGGGGACGTATAAGAGTAATTTCATGTAAGAATTTCAAAGATTAGGGACTCTTCTAGGGATGGGGACGACATGTTTGCATTTGCAAAGGGGGCCTCGCAAATGCGAACTCTGGCAGTCTGACCATCTTCGCAATTGTGAAGAATTTCTCGCAATTGCGATTTCTGAAGACTTTTGGGGGGGGGGGGGCTGATGACTTCGCGTTTGCGAAGCGGAATGTCACAAATGCGACATCAGAGAGCGAGTAACTACTTGAAATTTTTGAATTTTTTTTCTAAGTATGGTTTCAACTGTCTGATCACTCCTTTGGCATGTAAGATTTATTTTGCAACATATTTCATAGCTATACCCCATTTTCATTCCAATTTTTTGTTTGCAAGAATATATACTGAACATGAGTTATAACTCCGCTGAATCCTCACCCGAAAGTCCCATGGAGCTTGAGGACAATTATGACCAACACCGATTCCTATCACGAGAGTGTCAGGAACGGTATTATAACGAGCTAATCACAAAGAAGATTCTCTCGGAAAGTGGGATAGTGATGGATAAAGTTGAGGAACGCCTTCTTGAGTTTTACCGAAGACTCGTAGCTATGGGTTGGATCTTCTTCGCCCCTCAGCCTTGCAGGGAAAATGAGAAATGGGTGAGAGAGTTTTATGAGAACCTCCTTGCCATCAGTATCAGAAAGAAAAAGATGAGGGTTCGAGGAAAAATGGTGCATTTCGAGGCAGAAGCTGTGAAAAACATCTATCACCTCCCTGACCATGAAAAAGATCCATTCCGTGCAAGAGATCGTCTCCCAGGTGATTAGTTGGCCTCCCAATTATTCCCGGGTGTTGATGTTCCTTGGGCCGTGGATAAGAAAGGAATCACATCCCAAGAGTTTACTGCTGAAGCTAAGACATGGCTGGCCATCGTATGCAGTCGCGTCTCTCCGGTGTCCAACGTATGGAATGTGCCCATACTGAGAGCCCTGATGGAAGCTTGTATCCTTAATGGCACTGCACTCAACGTTGGCGAGATCTTCGTCAATGAGATAAAGGTGTATCTGCATCTGAACGGTACGTCATTGTTATTCCCATCTCTTATTACTGAGTTGTGCCAGCTGGCTGGGGTTGAGGAGGATCCTGGGGACAACTGGGTAGAGCCGGGTAAGCCTATCCACCCATTGAAGAAGAGAGGAGAGAGTGGAGATTTCAAGAGCAAGAAAAGGAAAGGGGGATTGCCTCCTCGGGCCGAGCAGGTTAGTCAGCCTTCTCCTTATGTAGGTGGACCATTTGTTGTGCTTTCCGAGGAGATGCGACAAGTTCGCGAGCTGGTATCTCGACTTCCATAGGGACCGGGGGAAACATCCGAGGGGCCCTCTTCCTATGTTTCACAGAAGGACTTCAAGAAGTATCTTGATAATCAGAAGAAGCAGGGGGCTCACTTGAAGCAACTAGAGAAAGCGTACACTAATCTAGCCACGACACATGGTGGGTTGAGAACCTCTCATGCCAAACTGGAAGGTGCACATGCTCGGATGAAGAAAAGGGAGAAGAAGAGAGATAAGTTCTTCACTCGCATATGGAAGGGTGTGAAGGGTCTGTTTAAGGTTTTGAAACCTCATAAGCCACTACAATCGACTGCGCCGGAGGAAGATGATGATGTTCCAGCTCCCTGGTCCGAAGAGGAGAGAGAAGAAGGTGCGATGGAGTCTGACAGTGAGGGGAGTACTTGATGCAGTATTCAGGTGGCACCGTTTATCATTTTACTTAATTTATTAAATTTAAAGTTGAGGTGGCTTCCTTGAATAACTGTGAATGGGATGTAAATTGTATTTCCTTGTGGATCGATATTAGGATTTGTGTTTGTTTTCCTATGACGATTTAGTTTGTTTCTGTTTTTAGGTAAATTGGTATGTTGTTCTTTGTTTATTATGCGACACTACTTTGTTTCCATGTGGATGGTTATGTAGTATATATATGTGGTATGTTTATTCTGTTCTTTGTTTCTGCATGGTGATATCCTTGACAATCGGTTGATCTCTTTGGAACAATTTTTTCGATTCTTTCCGGTGATGGATAGCTTCGTGACTTTCTTTAGAGAATTAGAATTGTAGTGTAGATATAATTTGTTGATTTAGAAAGAATGAGTGGTTTAAGTTGAGGTTGTTCCTATAGGCTAAATTTGTGGCTTGTTTGGTGCCAACATGATTTACCTCGACGTATGAATTCTTGATCCTTTTTGAGAAAGAAATGATTGTAGTAGGGATTATTATCGCAAAATATTCTGTATGAATTCTTGCTCCTATATTCACAAAATAGTTTCCCAGACTATATGTGGTCTCTTTTGAGATTCACTGGTGTCGGTTTGGGCCTTGGGTTGTTTTCCATTTGAGTTTTCATGTGCTCTGAGTGGTGTGATGTAATAGAAAGTTCTCTTGCGTCTTCTGTGGTTTAGAACTTGCCCGAAACCTACTTCCAGAGGAAATCCCAAACTAACTTTGGTCTGAGGAATGATATCAGGCCTTCCTTGGACTGCCGTTGTGCAAATCTTTACCGTCCTTTCATATTTTCCTTAGTCTGCCATCTTGAGCCTTTACACTTTTTCTTCAGCAACCAAGTTACAAGTTGTATTAGTAGTGGGCTAAGGCCCGCCCCTGCCTCGGCCTCCGACACGACCTCGACCTCGACCTCTGTCCCTATTAAGGTTATTGCTGCAAGAGAAAGGCACGTGTTCTCGCCATTTTCGAGAGAATAGAAGAGTTCTATCAGTATTGGAGATAACAAGAACCGCACGTTAGAGTAGAAGTAAAAATGGAGTTTGTTCCTAACTTGATAGCCTATGAGAGATAAGTACAGACGTCTCCGTACCGATCCTTCAGACCCTATTAAGCTTGTTTGTGAATTGTGAGACCTAAGAAACCTAGGGCTCTGATACCAACTTGTCACGACCCAAATTCCCAACCCACAGGGTCGTGATTGCCCTAACGCCACACTTGCTAGGAAAACCAATGTTAGAACTTAACTAACCTTTTCTTTTGCAAGTTTACTTAATACAATAAAATAATTTCAAAATGAGTAGTGAATCTAATATTTTTCAATAATTAATTTCTTGAATAGTAACCAAGTAAATAACCAAATCAAGAACTAAATATATATCTATAAGACTACCCCAGGGTTTGGTGTCGCATTTCACAAATTATTAAGAATACTGCAAATAATGGGTTGAAAGAATGTATCAATGTTTTGAATGAAATAAAATAGTGTCTATAAAATAATGAGCGGATCTCCCTCGTGTCTCCGAATAATGATGACCGCTGCTAAAATCTCCTAACTCTGGCTGGTACGTGGATCTGCACAAAAAGTGCAAAGTGTAGTATCAGTACAACCGACTCCATATACTGAGAAAGTGTCGAGCCTAACCTCGACGAAGTAGTGACGAGGCTATGGCGGGGAAATTATAACATAACCTGTGACAATATATAATAAAGGAATAAAGAAATTCTAAACTAAACAAGAACAATAAACTATAACAATGAATAAAGTAACTCAGCCGCTACTTTTTATAGGTCTCAGTTGTAACCAAATCTCACATAATTTTCCAAATTCACTTTAAAATAACCGTAAGTGCAACATATGAAAAATAGTAAAGTAAACAGTAAGTTTTCAAATATTTGTTTTTAAAAATCAGTAAAACATAAGTGTCCTCCCTTATTGCTCCTTGTTGCGGCGCGCACCCCGCTCCCACGTGTCTACTCTTATTGCTCCTTCCTATATATATCACACTTATTTCTCCTCTGGCAGCGTGCAAACCGATCCCACCTGTCCACCCTTATCACTCCTTGTTGCGGCGTGCAACCCACTCCCACCAGACATATCATATCACTTTATTTATGATTGTTTTTACAATTCAGGTCAAAGCCTTTCAAAATATTTTTGTCTCAACAATTGTAAACAGAAAGTTGTACCACTCAAAAACTTCATCAATTACCATTTCACAATGAAACCAACAGGAATATATACATATATCGTAACACTGTCATCTAGCTCAATCCTTATGTATCACAATAAAAACAAAGAAATCAACCAACACTTCAAAAATACTTGAATTAATACTTAACAACAAGTTGACGAAACCAAGTAGCCACATAGACATCAATGATCATAAAATAATTAAATCAGGGATCAATTAAATTGGAAACGGGGAAGGGATCGTGTTCAACAAATAAATTGGTGGTGCATAGGTACTCGTCACCTCACCTATACACCACACACATGCAATTTCACATAGCATTTAAGTTGGAGATTCATATTCCCTCAAGTCAAGGTTAAACCAAGCACTTACCTCGATGTCACAAGCAAATCACTGCTCTAGCACAACCTTTCCTTTAGAATTTTGCCTCTAACCCACTCAAATCTAATCACAATTGGGTCAATGTCATCAACTATTGCTTAAAGGAATTAACTTTATTGAAAGGTTGTGTCTTTCCTATGTTTTCTTACCAAATTGCAAAAATCGACCCCCGGCCTGCTTGGTCTAAACTTGTGGTTCAGACCAAAACCTGTTTACCCATTCTCCCCCGTGCCCGAATATACAATTTGTTTTGGGATCCGACCTCAATTCGATGTCTAAATCTCCAAGTTTTGAAATTCCTAAGTTCAACCCAAAAATCTCAATCACCATAAAAACTCAAGATTCTAAGTTGAAATCTTGTTAAAAGTTGTTAAGGAATGAAAGCAATTAGTTAAAGATTACTTACCAACGATTTGGAGAAGTTTGGGTCTTTAGAAAATCATCTATGGGGGTTTAGGGTTAGAGAGAATTGAAAAAGAGCTGAAAACCCCGTCCAAAATACCAATAAATAGCTTGCAGTTATCGCATTTGCGATAAAATCGTCGCATTTGCGACTTCTGAAGGCCTCGCATTTGCGACCAGAGTCTCGCATTTTCGAGATTTGGGGTTGGCCCAGGACTTCGCATTTGCGTAGTTTGATCTCGCAAATGTGAGATCAGAGGTTTGCTAACACCAGCTTTTTGCTGTGCAATTTTTCTCTAAGTCTAGACACTCCGTAGCCTACCCAAAACTTACTCGAGCCCTCGAGGCTCCAAACCAAACATGCACGCAAGTCTAAACACCATACGGATTTCCTCGTGTGATCAAATCATCAAATTAACATCAAAACTACAAATTTAACATCAAAACTCATGATTTTCTCAAGACCACTCAAATTTCTAACTTTTCAACCTGATGTCCGAATCACGTCAAACCAACTCTGATTCTAATTAAATTTCACAGATAGGAACTAAACATCACAACAAACTTGTTCCGGGATCTAGAACCAAAAATACGGGCCCGCTACAAACAATTTCACATATTATTTTATTTCCTTATTTCCTGTAATTATCAGCACAACAATTTTCTTTAAATATTGTTTTCTAAGGCTAGGGACCTTGGAATTCAATTCCTGGCATACGCTCAAGTCCCATATTTTACTGCGAACCTCTCGGGATAGTCGGAACACTGATCCGGATCCGTTTACTCAAAATGTTGACCAAAGTCAACTAAAAATTAAGTTTTAACTCTAAAAATTTCTATTTCTCATATTTTCACATAAAAGCTTTTGGGTTTCACGCTCGGACTGTGCATGCAAATCGAGATGATCAAAATTAGTCTCCTTAAGGCCTATGAGCCTGGAAAGGAGTCTTAATTTATAAAATGACCCGTTTTGGGTCATCACAAGAAGCTTTGCCAAACATGGATTAATACTCTTGATGGGGTTCGTGAAGACACTATGTCCAGTTCATCTCCTTGGGCTATTTGGAGTAGGGGTTGGTCTGTTGAGGAAAATAGACATGGTGATCTGCTACGAACATACTTATACCTTTCTAGTCGTGTTAACATAAAGTTGATTGAAAGGTATGAGCAGCATTTGATTGGATCCAAAATTTTAAGTGTTTTCACTGTGTACCAAGAGTATAAGTTCCCTGTATTAACCTGGCTATACTCTTTAGGGGTTTAGATAACTAAAAGACGATAAGTAATATTTTATAATCGATTAAATTATACTCTTAGAAAGACATGCATTTTGATGTATATGGTACGTAATTACCTTAATAAAAGGGGTGGTGATTTAAATATGATTCGTTGCAGTCGTAGATTTTGCCTGGCCAGTTTTATCTGGACGATTTTTGTTTGGAACAGAACTGCGTCATTGCATAGTTTGCTTGCCAAGAGGAAAATAGATTAACCTCTGTCTTTTAAAAAATTTTAAAATATTTTTCTCAATTTTTACTAGTAAAGTTGTTAACAAACCCATTTAGACAGTCTTTCAAGGGTTTTATGGAACAAGTTTGCTAAAGATTGATAATACTTTCATTTGGAAATGAACTTCAGCTAAAAGGGAATATTTCGTTGTAGATCAAGTTTTGATTTTCTTGGTATCTATATTCTCATGTAGTGTTCATTAGTGATTGCAAACAAATTTACTCCTTAAAGAGTTTAAAATTTATGTACGCCGGAGCAATTTACACAACTAGTCACTTGTAAAGTTAGTGTACATAAATCTATAAGTGTTCAGTATTCGTTAACCTGACAAAAACAATAATTAACTTGTTAAAATATATTAAGCAATATCTATCCTGTAAAAGAAATTATATTATCTATGTACATAGCTACCTTAATTAATTTCTTGACCTTAGGATTTAGGAACTGAGAACAACCCCTACTTAGGCTTTGTGTACGCATCATTCCAAGAACGAGCCACATTCATGTCACATGGAAATATTGCTCGGCGAGCCAAAGAAAGAGGGGACCCAATATTAGCGCACATATGTGGAACAACAGCAACAGAGGAAAAGCGTCAGGAAAACGCCTACGTCAAGATTGTTGAGAAATTACTGGGAATTGGACCCAAATAAATCCATGCTAGCTATCACTAATATTACATTAGAAAACCGGGCTCGTTTGCAAAAACTAACAATGACAGAAAATTGAGAAGAGAGACTAAAAGCCGTAGTAGATTTCACTTCCAACATCATGAACACTATCAACGAGTTGACAGAGAAGACGAGGAGAATGTGACGACGAGCTTTACCCCCAGGCGAAGTGACTCACCTCCCCCTAATGGGAGTGTAACCGCTTCACGCGAAAGGGGGATTTCACGTCCTCAACATAAGAAGCACCACAAGCAGTGAAAAAACTATTGGAGGCGTGGTCGACAAATACTCTAACAACATCCTCGAGAAACCCGTTCAAGGGGCGAGTCGGAGCGCAGCAAGAGTAGACGCTACAACAGCCATCAACAAGCAACCAGCTCCTCTCCCAACATGTAACAACCACACCACTATTATGCAGGTAATGACACACTTGCAGCCATTCTAAAGAAGATTGAAGAAATGGAAAATGAGAACAAAGCGTTCCGCGACTAGATGAGGGAGCACTTAGAAAGTGTTGATAAGATACCGGGCGCCCCGAAACTCCTACCAAAACGCGACATCGGCCGGTTCATCAAAAAACCGTAGAACGTGGAGGCAGCACCGCATGCCATACCCAAGACCTTCAAAATGCCACCATATTTGAAAATATATGACGGCACCACAGACCCCGAAGATTATATCATTCTCTACGTCACAGCGGTGAAAGGCAACGACCTCTCAAAGGAACAGGTACCGTTAGTGTTGCTGAAGAAGTTCGGCAAAACCCTAATTGGGGGCCTTAAGATGGTACTCATATGTTACACCCCATATTTTCGTACATGGAAGTAAGCCATAAGTAAATTGATGAAAGATCGGGAATGAGATTATTTTGAGGTTACAAATATTATGTTATTTCAAACAAGTAATAAGTAAATTCGTGAAGGTAAGGGGGTAAGTTAATCGAAGAAAATGAATTTCGTCAAAGTTTGACATTTGGGATAAAATACGATTAGAGCTGTAATACCCGGTATTTATGGACTAGTGCCGTACAAAGTACCACATGACCATAATAGTAAGGTGTACAAAGTGCGTTGAAAGTGAGTAGTATTTTAAGTAATTTGAGATGATTCTTAATTTTGTGGGTAATTAGTTAATTATTGGATTAATGGGAGATTAATTAAGTAATGGAACTAATTATGAAATTAAAAATAATTTGGATAAGTATAAGGGGGCTTAACGTGGCAACCCCCAATTTCAACATCATGACTCTTGAATTCTTTTAATTAGGTGGCAAAATTTAAGGAATTTTTGTGGCCAAGTAATCCCAAAGAAGTGGGTCCCACTCCCAAAGATTAAGAGACATCTCTAAATTCAATTTTTGATCTCTACAATGCCATTGGAAGGCCTCTCTAAAGTCGCAAAATGAAAATGCTTATGTCTAAAGTAACGGATGGAGCTAACACTTTAAAGGAGATCTCTTTACTTCATTATGAGAGGTGCATCTACAAGTAGCGTATTTCCTTCAGCAAATTTATATGAAGTTATACTACGTAATTGCAACGGGATTTTGCGATTTTAAGGGAGTACGGTTTAAGCCTTCTCAAAAATATCACACGGAATTTTCCCTATTCCATGTATGTTAAGTGTATTCCTTCTTTCTTTTGGCACAATTTATACGACACAAACGAAACGAGCAAATACACAATTCCCATAAATAACTCTATTCATAGAAGTATTAGAGATGCCTATGTTTTTGAATTCCCATATGTCTCATTGTTATATCGTCTGTTCATGGGTCTCAGAAAAATACGTATTTGATAAAGTTTATCTGAAAGACATATTAATTTTTTGTGACATTCCAGGAAATCTTATTAACGTATTTCATATGCATTTCATGCATTTAAACATTTACATTGACCCATGACTAGATTGCGCTATATACACATATATATGTATATGGATACGAGAAAAGGTTACTGCGTGTTATATACGCACCACCACCTGATCAACTTGTATACGTTGATGATTTTCCCACATTAGCCGAGATTTTATGATGGGATTCCATCAGAGGCTTGATGATGTTATGAACGCATTTACCCATGAACGGTACGTCATTTATACGCATATGCATGGCATTTTAAATATTAAAGAATTCACAGAACTATTAAGACTTACATGTCGAGTCTTTTACTCCATGTCTCTCTTATGTCTATTATTGACTGATTTTTATTTCTTACATACTCAGTAAATTATTTGTACTGATGTCCCTTTTTCTTGGGATGCTGCATTTCATGCTCGCAAGTCTTGATAGACAGGTCGAGACACCTCCAAGTAGGCGATCAGCTCAGCAGAAGTTGTTGGTGCACTCCATTTGCTCCAGAGTTGCTTGTTTGGTCAGTATGATTTAGATGTTTATTGTTTGGTATGGCGGGGATTTGTCCCGAACATTATGACAATTATGTATCCTTAGAGGCTTGTAGACAGATGTCATTGTATACGGTCAAAATTAGGAAAGACCGATTTTGGGGCTTCCATGACGTTCCAAGCCCGACCTCGAATGAATCGGGGCATAATCGGAATATCGACCGCTAGGTGCACTCCTCGAAGAGGTATACCGAGGTATAGACATACCTCGAGGTAGGACAAAATTGAATACCGTCATGGAAATGCGAGAAATTCCCAAAGGCATGTGATCATAAGTGACAAGGTCTACAAGAGTAGTACGAATCTGTACTGAGCTATTACACAGTTGTGCCAATAATATTTCTTTTTTTCATAATTATACATGTACTATGTTGGGATTCCCCTCTCCATTATAAAGGTGACCCTTGTCATTTTGTAACGTACATGATATTCAATACAACAAGAACATTCTCTGCTTTTTAACCTAAACACACTCAACAATTGTTCTATAGATTCATTGCTTTCATTTATTGTGTTCATTAATTGTTCCTCATTTATTGCTCATTATTGATCATAAAGGGCTACCCTCGAGTCCCTCAACACTATTATTCCTTCATCGATCGCCCTTTATTAAGCACTATAACTCGACCTCGAGGCCCTGTCTCGGTCGGCTCGAGACATTGCCTTGCGACAACTTGGTTTGCATATCACTACTTTTCTTTTGCTCTTACCTTACTTTTCTTGCTCACACTTAGCATTTATTTTCTAACAACTAGTATTAAAATAAATCACATATTTTTATAACCACAAATAAAATATAATGGTCACTACCATATTAAAGGTAAACAGTTTGGCGCTCACCGTGGGGCTAAAAATAATAATGATTGTTTTAGTGATGGTTTGCTGAAAACACAAGTTATTCTTCACACTTTTTCTTGTCCAAGAATATTTGGTTTCAGGTCAAAATGTCTAACTCAGTGAATGTACATGATAACAACGGCCTTGAGGATCATGGAGAGAACAGTGTAGTTGTTTCAGGCGCTTGTGTACCACTGCAAAACCTTAGGGTGGCACTAGCACCAATCCCCGTGGATGTGGGCTAACACAACGCCCGGCATGTCGATATAATGTCTCAAAACGACGGAAGTGTACGCTGGGAAAGCCAACATGAAGCACAGAAAACTCCAGCTCGGGAGGAAAGAGAAGTTAGCCTTCATGTCATTTTTGATATGTTACAAGCACAACAAGTGACTATTGCTCAGCTACAAAGTCAGCAAAAACCCCTAAGCACAGCAGCACCGGAAACGGCTCCTCGAGTCGATCAAGCACCAGAGAGGTCGAGCAACAACGGGTTAGCATCCGACCCCGTTATTATGAAGATGCTCGAAGACCTTACTAAGAGAATTGAATCAGGATGGAGTCCTACAACTCGAGGGTCGATCAGAACCCGGGCGCACCCCGATTTTGAAGGGTGTAGATTCAAAGAAATTCGTGCAAAAGCCATTCCCATCGAGTGTGGCTCCGAAGCCCATCCCGAAGAATTTCAGAATGCCCGATCTTCTGAAGTATAACGGGACTTCGTATCCCAATGAGCACATCACTTCTTACACTTGTGCTGTAAAAGGAAATGACCTGAAAGATGACGAGATTGAATCAGTCTTGTTGAAAATGTTTGGAGAAACACTATCAAAGGGGGCCATGATGTGGTATCATAACCTACCTCCGAACTCAATGGATTCGTTTGCCATGTTGGGAGAATCTTTTGTAAAGGCACATGTCGATGCCATCAAGGTCTCTACGAGGATGTCCAACGTCTTCAAAATCAAACAAAGGGAGAATGAGATGCTGAGAGAATTCGTGTCTCGCTTTCAAATGGAATGAATAGAATTACCACCAGTCTCCGATGACTAGGCAGTGCAGGCCTTCACTCAAGGTTTGAATGAACGAAGCTCGATAGCTTCGAAGCAGCTAAAACAAAACTTGATCAAATATCCCGCCATGACCTGGGCGGATGTACACAACAGGTATGAATCGAAAATCAGGGTCGAGGACGACCAATTGAGAGCCCCTCGAGCTCGGTGTATTCTAGCAGGCTCTTAGCAAAGGAATCAAGGTTTCCAGAAAGAGAGTCGAGGCTAAACAAAGAAAGGTATCATCCATGCGTCGAAGATCCCCGAAATGCCCCGAGATGCAATATACCTTGAAACGATCAAAGGACATACCGAGGTCAAGGTTCCCGGGGACTCTTGAACAATGCGGGGATCGATAGGCACACAATACCAGTAGAGGCACCCTAGTTATCTGAATACAACTTCAACATTGATGTTTCAGACATGGTATCAGTCATACTAGGTGGAAAAAACCTATACTATCAGATCTTTCACAAAGGAACCCTAACATGGTATGCGAATATCGCGACACTCACAATCACAGGACCGAGGATTGCAGACAACTCCGAGACGAGGTAGTCTAACTGATCAGCAAAGGGCACTTTCGAGAGTTCCTGGGCGACCGAGCTAAAAACCAATTTTGGGAAAGAGAAGTGAACAAGAAAGTCAAAGCAGAAGAACCACAACATTTAATCCACATGATCATTGGAGGAGTCGACACCCCACAGGAACCTATGGTCAAGCGAACGAAAATATCCATCACTAGGGAAAAGCGAACTCGAAGTTACATACCGGAAGATGCTCTCACATCCATCACCAGGGAAAAGCCCTCATAACGACGCACTGGTAATTTCTTTTATTTTGAATAAATTGCAAATTAAATGTGTGCTCGTGGATCTAGGTAGCTCGGCCAACAAAATTAGGTCGAGAGTGGTAGAGCAGCTCAGGCTGCTCGACCAGATCGTGCCCGCCTCTCAAGTCCTCAATAGATTCAAAATGGCGAGCAAACCAAAGGGGAGATCATCCTCCCGGTCAACGTGGCCGGCACAATTCAAGATGCCAAGTTTCATGTCATCGAAGGTGACATGAGGTACAATGCCTTACTCGGAAGGCGGTGGATACACTGTATGAGAGCAGTGTCGTCAACCCTTCATCAAATGATGAAGTTTCCAATGAAGGACGGAGTAAAAAAAGTATAGGGGAGCATCATGCAGCAAGAGAGAGGTTCGCGGTGCATGATGTGGCACCGACACAGATGTCTTCTACATCAAAGAAGCCAAAGGACAAGCAAACATCCAAGTAGCAACCACAACCTATATTCTCGGCAGCATTCAAACGAGTAAATAAAGGATTGTGTTGTGTCCTCGGAGCAAGCAATTTAAGCGTATTGAGGTTCATACGCCATCATCGCTAAGGTACAACCCTCTCCCTTTTCATTTATGGTTTATACTGACTTATTGCAGGTGACCGATTGAGAGGAATCAAAGCACCCTCTATCTCGAACACCTTAGGTATTAAAGCATGTGTTGCGCTCTTTTCCGCTTAGATCGGGTTTTATCCCAAATGGGTTTTACCGATGAGGTTTTTAACGAGGAAACATCCGTATACTACCTAAGGAGAACTCACCAAGTATTCAAGGCTTCTCTTCGATCAACCTCAAATACTAGATGGCATCCCCCTGGGAGGTCACCTCCTCAAAGAAATAGAAGTATGCCAAAGAGGGTCTCGATAGGAAAATATTGTATCGGACCAGACGGTCGAATGAACCGTGTCCGCGTAGAATAATCGAACTCTCAGTGGCGAAGACATGTACGCTCGAGTAAAGTAATCGAAGGAATATCTTTTATCATCAAAACACTTTATGCTTCAAAGAAGTTTGCCATTTCACAAGAAAACGGCCCCAGGGCCAAAATATTCCGAACACTCAGGGACTGTCGTCAAAAGTCAGCTCATCGAGCCACCAAAAACTTGAAGTCGTAAGACCTCGATCAGGAAACTTCGAGCTCGTAAGACCTCATTGAGGAAATATTGAATCTTTAAGACCTCTACGAGGCATGCTAAAATATAAGCCCTCCATGAGGCAACGACAAACATATAGGCCCTCCATGAGGCAACATCAAAAGTATAAGCCCTCTATGAGGCAACACCAAATGGATAAAGCTCTCAATGAGACAATACCGAATCTATAAGACCTCAACGAGGCATGCCAAAATTTGTAAGACCTTAAAAAGGCATAATCTCGATATTAAAGTCAAAGCTATATTCGAACTTGTAAGACCCCTAAAAACGCATACCCTCAATATAGATGCCGAGGCTACCTCACTCAGGGGCTTCGCCTTCATCTTCATGCATCGGAAGTAAGAAGGGCTTTCCCGGCTCCTCATCAACAACGTGTTTCCTGATCTCCACTCTCTATCTTTTCCTCAGTGATGTTTCCTCACCACGAGGTGACTCGTCAACAAGACGGAAGATTGGCAGAGAAGAGATCTCATCTGGGATGGCAACGACTTGAGAGGTGGAGTTCCTCACTTGTGGAGCTTGAGCCTGACCTCGTATAGACTCAACTAGAGCGAACTCCATCGTGGCCGAGGACACCGCCTGACAAAAGGAAAGAACTAGAGGTTTTGTCTTTTTGGAAACATGCCAACCTAGCACCAATGGAAGGTCACATCAAAGGATGATAGAGAATGAAGATAAGTCAAAAGGTAGAACACTTACGGGACAAAGTCTTGGGTCCAAATCGTTTGTGGGAGGACACCCAATATCGGATCCCCACGGTGTGGGGTAACACGCGAGTCACCCAATCTTCAATATCCAAGACGAGGGAAGGAGAACGCCTCACAGCTGAAAATAATGAAACCGTGAGTGGGTCGAAAAGAGAAAGGAAAATTTGAAGTAAAGAGAAAATAATAAACGGTACGACGAGATACTTACGATTGTAGTTCCACCACTTAGGGAACCCGCTCGGGTCCGCCACTAGATGATCAGTTCCAACGAAGAAGTATTTGCGCTAGAACATCTGATTTGCTTTGTCATCCATCCCGGCCACCAACCCCTTGGTTCCCTAATGTCGTAAGTTTATAAGAGTGCCTCTATTAAAACTAGGCGAGAACAGGTGCAGAAGGTAGTGGATGTCGACCTCACAACCGGCCAACTCCTCGTGCTTTATCAGCATCATGAAAACCGTATATAAATAAGGGGAGAGATGTCCTGGGAAGACACCGTAAAAGCGGTAGAATTCCTCCGTTAAGTGGGGAGAGGAAAGAATAACCTATTAGAAATTGATATAAATAAAAGGCACTAAACTCTGGCCGATGAACCTGTACTATATCGCCTCCCGTTGGAACAATTTTGGCGTGCGGAGGAATGCGATATTTAAATCGCAGGTCAGTTATTTTATCTGGCCCCATCTCGGAATACTCAGGAGCAGGAGCGGGAGAAAGTTCTTTGGGGATGTCGTTCCTGACCGAAAGATTTTTAGGAATCACTTCCTCTACGGTGGGGAATCTATCTTCTTCCTAAACCATGTATTCCTCACTGCCGGGAGGAATGGACACCGATAAAGGAGTGGCATCGGAAACTCCATCGTGAATATGAGGAGAAGTTTACATACCGACACAGTAAATTGTGTGCAACGGAGTAAGATAAAGAAAGTATTAACTAAGGAAGAAACCGAAAAGTAAAAGTATTGAAACTGTGAGAAACGGTGGTGAAACTACAAGAAATGGAGAAGATTAAAGACGGAACATATGCTTACAAAGAGGGAAGTGGTTAAGGTTCCAAATAAGAAACCCCTTCCCTCTATTTATAGGGTTGTGTGGCATCAGAATCGAGACAAAGAGTCATCCATGGCACCAGAATCGAAGCAACAACAACATAGAATATGCATAGGGAAGACGCATAATGATGACACGCGTGGCTATGGCATTATCCTACATCACCTATACTAATCGCAGTCCCACTGACAACCGCCAGTCCGACCTCAGCCGACTCGATTAAGACATTACGACCAAATATCCTTTGAAATGGTTATGGGCAGAGTCTGCTCATGGAGGACGTTCAAGACCACGACCTCAACAAGCGGATGGACTAACTGTATTGGTCATAATTTGGATCAGATCTAATGGCTATAATGGGCATCGTCGAAGCCTAAACCGACTATGGCTTAATGATGAGGAGTCAACTTAGAGAGGGTTAATACCCAGGTCGAGTAGAGAACATGTGAAAATAACGGTAGTATTATTTTAGGGTAGAGCGGATGAATATTTCTTCGATTGTAATTTTTAGGGTTTCTTAAGAATATCCCCTATAAATTGGAAGAGATAAAGAACAAAAGGGGATCTTGATTTTTTCTGATAAGAGCTCACTTGTAAAGTTGATGACAAAGCTTGGTTTGTCCAAAGATTCCATTATTTTAAATATACCTTTTTGTTTACAAGATCTAAGAGTCTCATGTTCATCTCCATCTCCTATTATCTCACGTTGTTGCCAGGAAGGAGAATAATCCAAGTCACATAATGTTTGGGTGACAAATTTCTCCTTATTACATGCATTGCCATTATCCGCATTGATTCAATACACTCTTTATTTCATTCATTGACAATCATTGGGCACTGTTTATTTGCATTTAATATTCTCGGAAGCCGTCTTACGTTGTTTTACATGATAAGTTTTCAGATCTAGTAGTTATTATCTTTAACTATGATTCACCCTCTATTTTACTTATTAATTCGTTTTAAGAAAAGGTTAACACTTTTTTTGCAAACCAATTTGGCACCGTGGAGTTTCTAGTTAAAATGTTTTAGTTTCTTCTAGATCTAAAAAAACACACACAACAACCTCCTTTTTATCGTTTGCATAAACTAACAATGGCAGGAAAAGGAGAAAAGAGACTGAAAGTCGTAGTTGATGTCACTGCCAACCTCATGAACACTATCAACGAGGTTGATAGAGAAGAAGAGGATAATCTGATGCCGAGCGTGACCCCCAGGTGAAGTGACTCGCCTCCCCCTCATGGGAGTGTAACCGCTTCACGCAAAAGGGGTCTTCCACATCCACAACTGAAAAAAATGCCACAAGCAGTGAAAACCTATTGGAGGTGTGGTTGACAAGTACTCTAAGCAACATCCTCGACAAACTCGTTCAAGGGGCGAGTCGGAGCGCCGCATGAGCAGACGCTGCAACAGCCGTCAACGAGCAACCCGCTCCTTTCCCAACAGGTAACACTGACACGACTGTTATGCATGTAATGACACACTTGCAGCCATTCTAAAGAAGATGGAAGAAATGGAAAATGAGAACAAAGCGCTCCGCGACTTGATGATGGAGCACCGAGAAAGGGTTGATAAGATACCGGGCACCCCAAAACTCCTACCAAAACAGGATGTCATCCGGTTCGTCGAACAGCCGTACAACAAGGAGGCAGAACCATATGCAATACCCAAGACCTTCAAAATGCCACCATATTTGAAAATATATGACGACACCACATACCACGAAGATCATATCATTAACTAGGCCACATCGTGAAAGGCAAATGTCGGATGGAAAAAAGGAAGGTGTTATTGTAGAAGTACATTCGAAATAACGTATTCAACTTCACCTCTCAATGGTTTTATCGAACAAGTTTGCTAAAGATTGATAATACTTTCATTTGGAAATGAACTTCAGCTTAAATGGAATATTGCGTTGTAGATTATGTTTTGATGTTCTAGGTATCTATATTCTCATGGTGAGTTCATTAGTGATTGTAAGAAAATTTACTCCTTAAAAGAGTTTAAACTTTATGTATGCCAGTGCAATTTACACAACTCATCACTTTTAAAGTTAGTGTACATAAATCTCTACAATAAGCATTCAGTATTTGTTAACCTAGCAAAAATAATAGTTAACTTGTTAAAATATGTTGAGCTATATCTGTCGTGTAAAAGAAATTATATTATCTATGTAACTTCATTGGATGTAGGAACAAAGAACAACCCCTACATAGGCTTTGTGTACGCATCATTCCAAGAACGATCCACATTCGCGTCACATGGCAATATTGCTCGACTAGCCAAAGAGGGTGGGGACCCAATATTAGCGTGAATATGTGGAACAATAGTAGCAGATGAAAAGCGTCACGAAAATGCCTACATCAAGATGGTTGAGAAATTACTATAATTGGAGACCCAAATGACTCCATGATAGCCATTTCTAATATGATGAAAAGAGGATTACGATGCCTGCCCACCCAATGTATGATGGGTGTGATTTAGATCTATTCGAGCACTATGTTGTTGTATCTCAAAGGTTAGGAGTGTATACAAGTTATGATTATGCAGATATACTGGAGTTTTTTATCGATCGATGGGCATTGTAAAAGCTTGGAGGAATTAACAA
Organism: Nicotiana undulata; assembly: GCA_005239495.1. NCBI lineage: Eukaryota > Viridiplantae > Streptophyta > Magnoliopsida > Solanales > Solanaceae > Nicotiana > Nicotiana undulata. The sequence continues at coordinate 106,764 of ML246821.1, forward strand.
TGAGGGAAAATGTGTGCAAGACTTTGTGTGTGGATAACCACCTAAGATAAAAAAGGTTGCGAAAAAGAGCCGATGAGAGACCTAAGAAGTTGGAGCTGCATCAAGTGAAGTTCAGCTGGATTTTCAACAAGGAAGTGACTGTATAAAAGAGTTCTTTTGTGAAAAATGTACAAGATTAGCCACACAACCAAGTATTAAAGCTATGCCTAGAAATGGAAGTTCAAATTTTGTAATGGTTTGAAGATGCAAATGTCTTAATTTGGTTGACTTGTACCAATACTAAATCTCATTTTGATAGTCGGTTGTATAATATACCATTAAATTTACTAAATGGTTATAAAAGAAGATTGGGATAATATTTATAAAAGAAGTTTGCTAATTACAACATTTAGTTTTTCTCTTTTACAAAAAGTTATATCTGGAGGGGATCGTGGGGTCCATCCCATTGGGTGGCAATAGTTGGCAATAGCTTGTGCCTATATTGCCTATGAATTTACCTTTGTAGAGAATCTTGGCGGAAGATTTTACTTGGAGCCAAAGTATGCAAAGATGTGGAGGAGAATTAAGATTCTCCTGTAGCACACTTGGAGCCCACGCTTATTTTCTCCTATAAAAGGATGAGCTTTCTCACATCTTCAATTACACCAACAAAGAGAGAAAGAAAGGATGAAGCATCACAGATAGTGTATAAGAAAATAGTCTGTGAGAAAAAATAGAGAGTGTGAGCGATATTGTAGTGATATGGGAATATCAAAAGAGGGTTATTTCTTTTGAGTATTGTAGTGGTCTCTGTAGTATTTTACTCGGGCCTACAAAGTGTAAAATTTCATACTATAATGATATTAGTTGCTCCTCTCAGGGTCGTGGTTTTTTCCCTTATTCAGAAAGTTTTTTCACGTAAAAATTGGTGTCATTGTCACTCTTTTATTGTTGTTGATTATCGTATCTCAGTGCTACGTTATTATTCCGCTTTTATTACCTTGAATATTATTTTTATGGGGGCTTATTCCCAACGACAGGTATCAGAGCACATGTTTTGCTCGTTCACATAAATACTATTCACTGTTGGTAGTACTATACTCGGTGAAAACAAATGTCTGGAGTAAAGTACGAGGTAGCAAAATTCAACGTAGATAGCGGTTTCTCAATATGGCAAAGAAGGATGAGGGATCTGCTCATTCAAAATGGATTACACAAGGTACTAGATGCTGATGCCAAAAAGCCTGATACCTTGAAAGCTGAGGATTGGCCTGACTTGGATGAAAAAGGTTGCTAGTGCAATCGGGTTGCACTTATCAGATGATGGGTTAAATAATATCATTGATGAAGATACCGCATGTGGTATTTGGACAAGGTTGGAAAGCCTATACATTTCCAAAACACTAACAAAAAAATTGTACATGAAGAAGCAATTATACGCCCTACACATGGGTGAATGTATGAATTTTTTGTCACATTTAAATGTGTTTAATGGACTAATCACACAGCTCACCAACCTCGAAGTTAAAATCGAGGAGGAAGATAAATCCATCTTGCTCTTGAACTCGTTTCCATCTTCGTACGATAATTTGTCAACAACCATCCTGCACGGTAATACTACCATTGAGTTGAAAGACGTCACATCGGCTCTTCTACTAAATGAGAAGATGAGAAAGAAGTCTGAAAATCAAGGGCAGGCTCCCATCACAGAAGGTAGAGACAGGAGTTATCAAAGGAGTTCGATCAACTATGGTAGATCCGGAGGTAGCGGGAAGTCCAAGAACCGATCCATATCAAAAGCCAGAAATTGCTTCAATTGCAATCAACCAAGTCACTTCAAAAGAGATTGCCCATATTTTAAGAAGGGCAAAGGTGAAACAAGTGGCCATAAGAATGACGACATCACAACTGACGTGGTGCAAAAAATGATAATGTTGTTCTCTTCATAAATGATAAAGCGGAATGCATGCATTTGGAAGGTCCAGAGTCGGAATGGGTGGTTGACACAACAGCATCTTACTATGCCATACCGGTAAGAGATCTTTTATGCATATATGTAGCAGGTGATTTTTGCACTATGAGAATGGGTAACACAAGTTACTCAAAGATTGCGGGTATTGGTGACATTTGTATCAAGACAAATATCGGATGCACATTGGTACTAAAAGACGTGCGGCATGTACCTGATTTGCGGATGAACTTGATCTCGGGAATTTCTTTAGACCGAGATGGATACTAGAACTATTTTGCAAATCAATACTGGAGACTCGCCAAGGGATCATTGGTGATTGCAAAGGGATTTTCTTGTGCCATGTTGTACCTGACAAATGCAGAAATATGCTAAGGTTAATTGAATGCAGAACAATATGCGATTTCTGCAGATTTGTGGCACAAAAGAATGGGTCGTATGAACTAGAAGGGAATGCAGATTCTTGCCATAAAATCACTCATTTCTTATGCTAAAGATACAATGGTAAAACCTTATGACTATTGTTTATTTGGTAAGCAACATAGAGACTCATTTCAAACATCGTCTGAGAGAAAATTGAATATACTTGATTTGGTATATTATGATGTTTATGGTCCAATGGAAATTGAAGCGATGGGCGGTAACAAATATTTTGTTACTCTTATTAATGTTGCTTCACGAAAGTTTTGGGTTTATATTTTGAAAACCAAAGATCAGATGTTTCAAGGTTTCCAAAAGTTTCATGCTCTGGTGGAAAAGGAGACGGGTCGAAAGCTAAAGCGTCTCTGAAGTGACAATGGAAGTGAGTACCCTTCAAGGTAATTTGAAGAGTACTGTTCAAGTCATGGGATCAAACATGAAAAGATAGTTCCTAGAATTCCACAACACAATGGTGTATCCGAGAGGATGAAGTGCACCATTGTTGAGAAGGTGAAAAACATGCTCGGAATGGCTAAACTGCCCAAGTCATTCTGGGGTAAAGCAGTTCAGAAAGCCTTCTACCTGATCAATAGGAGTCCATCAGTTCCATTGGAGTTTGACATCCCATAGAGAGTTTGGACCAACAAGGAAGTGTCCTACTCACATTTAAAGGTGTTCGGTTGCAGAGCTTTTGCACATGTACCGAAGGAGTAGAGAACAAAGCTGGATGATAAATCCGTTACCTACATATTCATCGAATATGGAGATGAAGAGTTCGGGTACAAATTGTGGGATCCTGTAAAGAAGAAGGTCATCAGGAGCAGAGATGTAATCTTTCAGAGAAAGTGAAGTTGGAACTGCTAATAATATATCAGAGAAGGCCAAGAATGGTATAATCCATAACCTTGTTACCATTCCTTCTACTTCTAACAATCCCATAAGTGCAGAAAGTAGGGCAGACGAGGTTACCGAGTAGGGGGAGCAACCTGGTGAGGTTATTTAGCAGGGGGAGCAACTTTATGATGATGTCGAGCAAGTGGAGCACCCCACTCAGGGAGAAGAACAACCTCATTCTCTTAAGAGATTAGAAAGTCCAAGGGTAGAGTCATGCAGGTACCTTCCATAGAGTACGTCCTTATCAGTGATGAGGGTGAGCTAGAAAGTCTTGAGGAGGTGTTTTCCCATCCAGAAAAGAACTAGTGGATGAAAGCCATGCATGGAGAGATGGAATATCTACAGAAAAATGGCACGTACAAGCTGGTTGAACTTCCAAAGGGTAAAAGACCACTCAAATGCAAGTGGGTCTTTAAACTCAAGAAAGATGAAAATGACAAGCTGGTCAGATACAAAGCTCGATTGGTGGTTAAAGTCTTCGAACTGAAGAAAGGTATTGATTTTGATGAAATTTTCTCACTTGTTGTCAAAATGGCTTCTATTCGTACAATCTTGAGCTTAGCAGCTAGCCTAGATCTTGAAGTGAAACAGTTGGATGTTATGTATTTAAATTGGTCAAAATAAATACAAATAAAAAAAATATCAAATTTCTAGTCCGCGTTAGGACACATCACTCGTTAGGTGTCACTTCGCATTAGAAAATATATACACAAATCCCACCATGTAAACATTTGATTACCAATAATTAAACCCAAAAAAATTAAAGGGATAATTTCTCTTGTTGTTCCTTAAGTATTAGTAAATTATAATTTTGGTCCTTGTAATTTCTAATTAAGTACATTAAATCTTCAATTAATTGAAATTTGTGCTTAATTATTGTCATTTTATGTTGGAAGCATATAATATTTGGACTATTTTTAGAATTATATTAACGTAATATGGAGTAATTAAGAATACAAGGTTAACATAAAATACACATAAGTAATTAATTGGTGGAATGGTTAATAATTCTGACAAATTTGTGAATATTTAAATCAAACGGCTATAAAATTGCACATTTCAATTAAGTAAAGGATAAATAAGTTTAATTAGATATTACAAGAGATAAAATTAAAATTTACATACCGATAACTAAGGACCAAAATTTGCCCTATTCAAAAGGTAAGAAAAAACGATTACAGTGATCTAAATGTTGTCAAGTATTTGTTTTCCTTTTATTTTTCTGTCATTGAAATGGGATTTATCATTTATGTAATATGTTATGTACTCAACAATATTCAGGTGAAATTATACTCATAACCCCCCATGTATAAATTTTATAAATAGGAGGAATTGGCCAACTCTAAGCTCTCAACCATTATTCTGATCTCTAGTAATAGTAAAAAAGGCTATTTCCGGTTTAAAATATATACACCATGCAACTCACTGCTCTCTCCCACTTCAGCACCCACCCCCTAGCATGTAGTTTGTGGTAGCCGTGCCACCACCTTGTCTGTCGTTTACCTCCACCCTCCGCTGTGGCCTTACAGCACCAAATGATTACCCACTCAATGCCAGGGGCGGATCTACCTTATGGGTTCGGGGTGCCACGGCACCCGCTCGCTTTGGTAAAATATTTACTATGTATTTAATATATCTATTAAATAACCATATATTGAATTGATGGCACCCAAACTAAACAAAGATGATGTGGGTGCCAGTGGTTCTGCTACCTGCCTAGAAGATCTCCCCTATCCTTGTGGATTCAAGATCGAATCCCAGCAGCAGCGATTTCATTTTTGTTTCTCTCTTTTTTCTTGTTTTTCCTTTATTTTCGGTTGGGCCCTAGGGCTTCACCTCTTTTTCCCTTTTTTCTTTGTTTTCTTTTCCTCTTTTTTTCTTCGCTGTTGTTCCTAGTTTTTCTTCCTTTTATTTTCTAAGTTTCTCCCTTCTTCTTTATTTTTCAATCTTTTGTATATTGATGACACAATATTGATTTAAATATTGAAGTATAATTGGATCTGTCTTTTCTATTTGCTCTAGAAAAATTAATTTGATATAGTCGATTTAAGTTGATTATTATAGAACGTTGAAGGTTTTAATTTAAACATATTACCATATAACTCGACAACTAACATGTATAAAATAATTCAAGAATGATAAACGTATATTAATCTAGTCAAACAAAGAATATATAGTATTAAGCTATTTTTTATGCAAAAAAATTTCATTGGAGACGCTCTTTCATGATTTCTTTTTGTANAATGCCACCTGAAAAGTTAGAAGTGTTAAAGTCATTAGAACCTTGGGTGACCCAAAAGCGTTCTCCCTTTCCTCAAGCCCGTTGAAAATTGTTGGCAGCCCAACGATCACCTCTTAGACCCATGTCAACCATTCGATGAATTCGTGGACGAAGTTCGAGCCCTCGGGCAACGGACTTGTGAACTTCCTGAAGATTACCTAGTAGTGCTTGTGGGGGATATGATAACTGAAGAAGCTTTCCCAACTTATCAAACATGGATAAATACTCTTGATGGGGTTCGTGATGACACTATGTCCAGTTCATCTCCTTGGGTTATTTGGAGTAGGGGTTGGTCTGCTGAGGAAAATAGACATGGAGATCTGCTACGGACATACTTATACCTTTCTAGTTGTGTTGACATGAAGATGATTGAAGGACTGTGCAACATTTGATTGGATCTAGACTGGTAAGTGTTTTCACTGTGTACAAATAGTATAAGTTCCGTGTATTAACCTGGCTAAACTCTTTTGGGGTTTAGATAACTAAAAGACGATAAGTAATCTTTTATAGTAATTGATTAAATTATACTCTTAGAAAGACATGCATTTTGGTGTATATGGTATGTAATTACTTCAATAAAAGGGGTGGTGATTTATATGATTCGTAACAGTTGTAGATTTTGCTTGGCAACGATTTTTGTTTGGAACAGAACTACGGCATTGCATAGTTTACTTGCCAAGAGGCAAATAGATTAACCTATGTCATTTAAAAATTTTAAAACGTTTTTCTCTATTTTTACTAGTAAAGTTGTTAACAGACTCGTTTAGCAGTCTTTCATTTGGTGGATAACTATAAAGCGCTTCGTTTCAATTTATTCGACACTATTTTCTTATTAGCCTGTTTGAAAAGGATGGATATATAATTTTATATTTAAAAACAATAACTTTAAATTTCTTAAGTTATCCTTAATGAGAAGCTTAATAGCCACACATATATTTTGGTATGTCTAATATCACAAGTTTTAAAAGCCTTATAGTCACACAAATGTTATAATTTATTTAAGAATATCACAAATTTTAAGTGTATTTACTTTTTAAGCATAGTACCGAGTCAAACTATACCAAACAAACTGGAAATAAGGTGAAGGAGTATTTAATATAAAAAGATAAATTTGCATTTTAAGTACTTAATTGGTCCACAGGGCCAGGGGCCCGTGCATCTTTCGTTTAAGTTCTGATATTGGAGTAATATCGGTAAATGTTGGATGGAAAAGAAGGCAGGTGCTATTGTAGAAGTACGTTCCAAATAACTTATTCAACTTCAGCTCTCAAGGGTTTTATCGAACAAGTTTGCTAAAGATTGATAATACTTTCATTTGGAAATGAACTTCAGCTAAAAGGGAATATTGCTTTGTAGATCAAGTATGTTCTTGCTATCTATATTCTCATGGAGTGTTTATAGTGATTGCAAACAAATTTACTCCTTGAAGATTTTAAAGTTTATGTACGTCGGTGCAATTGACACAACAAGCCACTTGTAAAGTTAGTATACATAAATCTCTACAATAAGTGTTCAGTATTTGTTAACCTGACAAAAATAATAATTAACTTGTTAGAATATGTTAAGCTATATCTATCGTGTAAAAGAAACTATATTATCTATGTATATAGCCACCTTAATTAAATTCTTGACTTTAGGATATAGGAACTGAGAACAACCCCTACTTAGGCTTTGTGTACACATCATTCCAAGAACGAGCCACATTCGTGTCACACGGCAATACTGCTCGGGTAGCCAAAGAAGGCGGAGACCCAATATTAGCGCGCATATGTGGAACAATAGCAGCAGACGAAAAGCATCCCGAAAACGCCCACATCAAGATGGTTGAGAAATTACTGGAATTGGACCCAAATGACTCCATGCTAGCCATTGCTAATATGATGAAATAGAGGATTACGATGCCTGCCCACCTAATGTACGATGGATGTGATCCGGATCTATTCGAGCACTATGCTGCTGTGGATCAAAGGCTAGGAGTGTATACAAGCCATGATTATGCAGATATACTGGAGTTTTTGATCAATCGATGGGCATTGGAAAAGCTTGAAGGAATTAAGGATGAGGCGAAACGTGCGCAAGACTTTGTTTGTGGATTACCACCAAAGATAAAAAGGTTGAAGGAGAGAGCCGATGAGAGAGCTAAGAAGTTGGCGCTGCGTCAAGTGAAGTTTAGCTGGATTTTCAACAAGGAAGTGACTATATAAAATATTTCATTTGTTAAAAATGTACAAGATTAGCCACACAACCAAGTATTAAAGCTCTGCCAAGAAATGGATTTTGAAAATTTGTGATGGTTGGAATATGCAAATGTCCTAATTTGGTGTCACAACCCCAAATTCTAAGCTGGTCGTGATGGCGCCTATCATGGAACTAGGCTAGCCAACAATCACACATTGACATGTTATTTTCAAAATTCCAAATCATTTCCAACATTTCATAAGCATTTTTACATTTTCGGATTTTTAGACAAAACCAAATGAGATAAATAGTCTAACAACTATCCCAAAGAGCTAGAGTTAACATGTCATGATCATCTAAGAGTGGTACCAAAAATTCTACTATCATAATACATCAGTTCTCGGAACAAAGAACTAAATTCAAAACAAGAAGGGGAAACAGAGATGCTGTGAACGCTGAACTGCTACCTCGATGTCCCAAATCCGTCTCCACAAAAGTGTAAGAAAAACTAGCGCTTACCAGCACCTGAATCTGCACACAGGGGTGCAGCGAGTAATGTGAGTACGCCAACTTAGTAGTAATGAAAAAAAATCAAGTCTGAACAGTAAGAAACACATAGGATCAAATCATCGATTCACAACAAGTATAGTCTTTATTTCCAACAGTGTAAACATTAAAGTAATACGCTTTAAATGCCAATTTCAGTAAAATCCCTTGAAAAGTGCGATTTCGAATGATTTCAGAAAAATGCCCAAGAAGTTTTAGTGTAAACATGAAATGAATCATAGATAGTTACTCAACCAAAAAAAAGTATGATAAACTTCCCCTCGGGAAAATCATTACTCAAAATCAGTCGCTCGGCATGCCTCACAATCACTCGTGACTCGGCACTCACACTCAGTAGGTACCTGCGCTCACTGAGGGTGTAGAGACTCCGGAGGGGCTCCTACAGCCCAAGCACTACTATCAAGCCATCTCGTGGCATAATCACTCAGGCTCTCGGCTTCTCACATATCATAATAGTGTAACATGCTGCGGCGTGCAGCCCGATCCATAATATCCTCACAATATTGGCTCTCGACCTCACTCAATCAGAAACTCTCTAAAATGCCACTTGGGCCATCAATAAACGGGGCACTAGACCCAAAACAATATTTTATATCACAAAATAATGTAAACAAGTCTAAGTCTTGAAAATAGTTTAACATGAAATGACTGAGTGTGAATCATAATCACTACATTGAGGAATATCAAAAAATAGCCCCCAAGGGGTCCAAAACAGGTCGGCACAAGGCCCCAAACATGGCTTACAGCTCAGCTATATCAATAGTATGGAAATACAGTTTATCATGTGGTTTATAAGCAATTACGCAACTCAATAGTTTCCACAGGAGGACCAAGTCCAAATCCCCAAATCAGTGCACGCCACACACTCGTCATCCACGTGTGCATCACTCCAAAACAGTGAGAAGATGCTATGTCTGGGGTTTCATACCCTCAGGACAAGATTTATAGTCATTACTTACCTCAAACCAGCCCGAAAAGCTAATCCGCGATACTCTTGCCCCTCGAATCGGCTTCAAAATGCTTCGAGTCTATCAAAATTAGATTAATAACATCAAAATATGCTAGGGAGACATAACCCATTCGAAAACTATCAAAATTAGGCACAATTCCTGAAATTGGCCAAACCCGACCCCCGAGCCCACGTCTCAAAATTCGATAAAAATCACAAATCTAGAATTCACATTGCCTCACGAGTCTATCCATATCAAATTTACCAAACTCCGACCTCAATTGCCCACTCAAATCATCAAAAGAAATTCCCAAATTTTCCTCCCATTTTCCCCCAATTTCCACTTTAATTCAACAAATTACATGACAAAAATCAAGGCTAAATCATGGAATTAACCCAAATGTGATGGAAGAACACTTACCTCAAGAACTCTACTAAAGAACTCTTCAATTTCCACATTCTCCCGAGCTCTCTAATGGGTTTTTGCAAAAATAGACTAAACCCTCATTTTTGAACTTCAAACTTTCTGCCCAATCCTTTACTCTCCGCGAACGCGTCACTAGGACTTCGTTCGCATAGAACATTCCAAGCCCCTAATTTTACTCTATGCGAACTCGGCTTCGATCCCACGAACGTGATGCACAGCCTCCCCAGACCCACGCGAACGCATGGACCTAGCCGCGAACGCTTAGGCCAATGGGCCTGGTGTCCTCAGACGCCTTTTACTCTAGGCGAACGCACACAACACCCAGCTCACCCCTCTGCATTCACACCCCTTTGCCTGCGATGCATAGAACAACTAGCCCCCTTCAACAAAACACTTTATGCAAACGCGAACACCCTTCCGCGAACGCATAGAGTAAAACTCTGCAGCAAAAACACCAGAAAACCAGCCAAGTTCCAAAACCAAAAATTGATCCGTTAACCACCCGAAACTCACCTGAGGCCCTTGGGACCTCAATAAAACATACCAACACATCACATAACCTCATTCAAACTTATTCGAGCCTTCAAAATGCCAAAAACAACGCAAAAACTCTAAATTCAACTCGGATTCAAGCCTATGAACTTTGAAATTTCTAAATATCACCAAAGATGTCGAAACCATCCAAAACACTTCTGATTGACCTGAAAATTTGCACACATATTCAAAAATATCCGAACACACTCCTAAGTCCCAAATAACCTAATGAAGCTATCTGAGCCATAAAATCTACATTTCGGGGTTGTTTACCAATCAGTCAACTCCTAGTTGACTTTTTCCATTATTAGGCCAATTTGAGAGACTAAGTGTCTCAATGCTCACCCTGACCACTCCGAACCCGAACCAACCGACCCCGACACATCATAAACATACCAAATAAAGCATGACAAGGTAGAACCATGAATAATGGGGCTAATTCCACAGAACGACCGACTGGGTCGTTACATTCTCCCCCTCTTAAACAAACGTTCGTCCTTGAACGGGTCTGGAAACATACATGGAGTCTCAAACAGGTGAGGATATCTGCTCTGCATCTCCCGCTCGGTCATCCAAGTGGCCTCCTCCATGGGCTTCCCTCTCCACAACACCTTCACCGAAGCTATATGCTTAGATCTCAACCTCCTAACCTAACGACCCAAAATAGCCTATGGCTCTACCTCATAAGACATATCACCCTCAAGCTGAACTATGCTGAAGTCTAAAACATGTGATGGGTCACAAATATACTTCCGTAGCATGGAAACATTAAACACCGGATGAACACTTGATAAGCTGGGTGGCAAGACAAGTCTATAAGCCACCTCTCCAATCCTCTAAAGCACCTCAAAAGGCCCAATGAATGGGGGACTCAGCTTGCCCCTCTTCCCGAACCTCATAACACCTTTCATGGGTGACACCTTCAGCAATACCTTCTCTCCCTCCATGAAAGACACATCCCGGACCGGAAGGTCCGGGATGTGTCTTTCATGGGTGACACCTTCAGCAATACCTTCTCTCCCTCCATGAAAGACACATCCCGGACCTTCCGGTCCGCTTAACTCTTCTACCTAGACTGCGTCGTGCGAAGCCGCTCCTGAATCAACTTCAATTTATCCAACGCATCCTGAACCAAGTCTGTGCCCAATAGCCTAGCCTCGCCTGGCTCAAACCAACCAACCAGAGATCTACACCTCCTACCATATAAAGCCTCATACGGAGCCATCTAGATACTCTACTGATAACTGTTATTATATGCAAACTTCGCGAGTGGTAGAAATTGGTCCAATGAACCCCCAAAATCAATGACATAGGCACGCAACATGTCCTCCAAAATCTGAATAGTGCGCTCTGACTGCCCGTCGGTCTGAGGAAGAAACATTGTGCTCAACTCAACCGATCTAAGGAATAAGTAGTACCAACAGGAAAGAAGTGCGAGAACTTGGTCAGCCGATCCACAATAACCCATTTAGCATCAAACCTCCTCGAAGTCAATGGGAGCCCAACTACAAAGTACATGCTAATCCGCTCCCTTTTCCATTCCAGATTATCTAACCTTTGAAGTAATCCACCTAGCCTCTGGTGCTCATACTTGACCTGCTAGCAGTTGAGATACCGAGCTACAAACTCAACAATATCCTTCTTCATCCGCCTTAACCAATAATGTTGTCTCAGATCCTAGTACATCTTCCCAGCACCCGGATGGATGGAATACCGCGAGCTATGAGCCTCTGCTAATATCCTTCTCATCTGCCTTAACCTATAATGTTGTCTCAGATCCTAGTACATCTTCGGGACACCATGATGGATGGAATAACGCATAGAACAACTGTCCCCCTTCCACAAAACACTCTATGCAAACGCGAACACCCTTCTGCGAACGCATAGAGTAACACTCTGCAGCAAAAACACCAGCAAACCAGCCAAGTTCCAAAACCAACAATCGATCCGTTAACCACCCGAAATTCACCCGAGGCCCCGGGGACCTCAATAAAACATACCAACACATCCCATAACCTCATTCAAACTTAGTGGAGCCTTCAAAATACAAAAAATAACGCAAAACTCTAAATTGACCTCGGATTCAAGCTTATGAACTGAAATTTCTAAATTTCACCAAAGATGTGGAAACCATCCTAAACACTTCCGATTAACCTGAAAATTTGCACACACATCCAAAAAGACACTACGAACGTGCTCCAACTTCCTGAATTCCATTCCGACCCCTATAGCCTATTTTCCACTGCACAACGGAAATCGCCAAAAAGTAACTTTCGCCAATTCAAGCTAATTCTATACCGGACATCAAAACCACATTCCGAACACACTCCTAAGTCCCAAATAACCTAACGAAGCTATCCGAACCATAAAATCTACATTTTGGGGCCGTTTACCAATAAGTCAACTCCCAATTGACTTTTTCCATTATTAGGCCAATTCAAGAGACTAAATGTCTCAATTCTCACAACGACCACTCCGAACCCGAACAAACCGACCCCGATACATCATAAACATACCAAACAAAGCATGACAAGGCAGAAATAGGAATAATGGGGCTAATTCCACGGAACGACCGGCTGGGTCGTTATATTCTCCCCCTCTTAAACATACGTTCGTCCTCGAACGGGTCTAGAAACATACTTGGAGTCTCAAACAGGTGAGGATATCTGCTACGCATATCCCGCTCGGTCTCCCAAGTGGCCTCCTCCACGGGCTGCCCTCTCCACTACACCTTCACCGAAACTATATCCTTAGATCTCAACCTTTTGGCCTGACGAACCAAAATAACCACTAGCTCTACCTCATAAGACATATCACCCTCAAGTTGAACTGTGTTGAAGTCTAAAACATGAGATGGTCACCAATATACTTCCGGAGCATCGAAACATGGAATAACGGATGAACACTGTAAAGACCCATAAAATTTCTTGCTTAAAATGATGCCCGAATAAGTGCCCGAGTTGTTATCTCTGAGGAAACTCTTAAATCGGACCTTGATTTTTGTAAAAATACTCCGGGAATTTGAAGAACTTAATTTTTCCAGAAATTGGGTGTTATGCGACGCACTATGCGATCGCATAACGTGTATGCGGACCGCATAATGGCCGCATACACGGGCAGATAACTGCCCAACTGAAGGGGTGTTATGCGACGCATAATGCGATCGCATAACGTGTATGCGGACCGCATAGTGGTCGCATACCTGGGCAGAATGTTTTCAGAATTTGGCCCACCTATGGGCCATTCGGCGGTCCAAAATGCGAACCACATGTCAAGAATGCGATCGCATTCCTGACCGCATATTCGACGCGGTCTTTTAATTTTCTAAAATTATATACCCGACCCCAGTTTCATTTAACCCCTGCCCCCTTTCATTTTAACAAGATTTCTGAGCAAAATAGAGAGAAGGAAAGGAGAGTTCTTGAGAGAGGAAGTGGTCCTTCCATTAAAGTGATTTTCAAGGTCTCTCAGGCTCGGTATTTCGAGTAATCTCCTTCTTCCCCATTCTAGCAGGTAAGGGTTCCCAATCCCCTTTTTCCATAAATTTTCTGATTTTAAACAAAGGGAGGGTTGGCATGGATTGACTCTTGAAAATATTAACCAAGACCTTGCATGCATGTTTAATAATGGTGTTAATCTAGTAAGAAGGAGTGGGTTGGGGTAAACTTCACAAAGATAGGGTTGGTAATCTAATGGGTTCACATAGTGTTTGGTAAAATGCTTGAGAGAGTCCGAATTGCATGCATGGCTTTAAATTCTGAGTTGAATATGTTTAATTATGAACTAGATTGATGGTACTAGTCGGTTCAATGATTGTGAGTAAAAGTTAAAAAGGGAAACTCGACTCCAGGTATGTATGGCTAATTTTTAACCCTTGTAGAATCTTCTCGTTGGTGTTCGAACATATGGTATGTGTACTTCGTTTGAGATTATGTGAATCGATCGTTCTAATGTGTTGAGACGTAAGATTCTATTCTCTGATTATCTTAGCTGATTGCCATACTCCCGTGCTATGTGAAGTTGTGAAAATGGTGATTCCTTATGCTTACTCTATTACGTGCAAAGCTCGTTAAGTGTTGAACACCTCGGTATGAAAGGATGTACTACCAAATTAAATAAATGCTAACGAATCCAATTGTTGAATGTATCTAAGTGCTAAATGTTGTGTAGTAAATAATGGAAAGGAAACATGGATAACTAATAGAGCTTTATGTTGATGGAATACTGTATATGATTTACTGTTGGATAAAGATTTCTGTGGCCGTGATTTCACATGGATATGTGGCTGTTATGGTTGAATATCCTTGATGATGAGAATCTTTGTGATTAACTCGTTGGTTGATATGAACTTATGTTCTTCATTATGAATATCCTTGTGATTTAAATTGGTGGTGATTGTTAATTGTCTGGTGGGATCGGGTTGCACGCCGCAACACAGAGTAATAAGGGTGGATGAGGTAATAAGGGTGAAAGAAGGTGATAAGGATGGCCGAGGTAATAAGGGTGGCCGAGGTAATAAGGATGGAATGTGATCATTATCACTATTGAAATGAAAATCTATGAGACTCTTGAATATGGAGGTGTTGAAAAGAAAAGGGGAATTTGTGAAACTCTTGATGTTGGTTATTTTGATTTCTGTGCAATGCTTGTTGGATTCTATTAACTGTCTCTTATCTGTGTACTGCTTGATTGTACTTGGGGTAAAGTTTGTTCATACATACAAGTACTATTCCACAGTGCTAACGTCTCTTTTGCCGGGGGCACTACATCTTTTATATGGATGTAGGTGGTTCCGCAGCAGGTAGCTCAGCCCGCCGTTAGTGGTGCCTCCTCTTCATCTCCTCAGCAGTTGTGGTGAGCCCCTCTTCTCCTCGGGGCTGTGTATGGATTACACCACCCTCTTTTGCTTATGTTCTAAAGGTATAGCCGGGGCCTTGTTACCCGCAAGTTATGTAAAATCCCTAGTATTCGTAGAGGCTCCGTAGACACAATATGGGAAGTGTATATATGTATTTTTGGGTAGTAACAGTACGTACTCGGAACCGTGGATCAGGTTGGAAAGTTATGTATGTATTATGTATGTTTGAATAATAGTTGTTGGCATGTTAAAAGAGGAAACAATGAAGATATGTTGTAAGACGTACTTTGAAACTAAAATCGGCTAACTCATCTGAATTAATGTATGTTATAAACGCGGGGTAACACGTTGGGCAGGAAAGGCAATCCAGGTCCGCTTGACTGGGATCACCCGGTTAAGCGCTGGTCTCGTCCCTCGATTTTGGGGCGTGACAAACACTCGATAAGCTGGGTGGCAAGGCAAGTCTATAAGCCACCTCTCCAATCCTCTGAATCACCTCAAAAGGCCCAATGAATCGGGGACTCAACTTGCCCCTCTTCCCGAACCTCATAACACCCTTCATGGGTGACACCTTCAGCAGTACCTTCTCTCCTTCCATGAAAGACACATCCCGTACCTTCCGATCCGCATAACTCTTCTACCTAGACTGCGCCGTGCGAAGCCGCTCCTGAATCAACTTCATTTTATCCAACGCATCCTGAACCAAGTCTCTGCCCAATAGCCTAGCCTCGCCTGGCTCAAACCAACCAACCGGAGATCTACACCTCCTACCATATAAAGCCTCATACGGAGCCATCTAGATGCTCTACAGATAACTGTTATTATATGCAAACTTCGCGAGTGGTAGAAATTGGACCCATAAACCCCCAAAATCAATGACACAGGCACGCAATATGTCCTCTTAAATATGAATAGTGCGCTCTGACTGCCCGTCGGTCTGAGGATGAAGCGTTGTGCTCAACTCAACCGCTCTAAGGAATAAGTAGTACCAACAGGAATCAAGTGCGCGAACTTGGTCAGCCGATCCACAATAACCCATTTAGCATCAAACCTCCTCGAAGTCAGTGGGAGCCCAACTACAAAGTCCTTGGTAATCCGCTCCCACTTCCACTCCGGATTATCTAACCTCTGAAGTAATCCACTTGGCCTCTGGTGCTCATACTTGACCTACTGGAAGTTGAGACACCGAGCTACAAACTCAACAATATCCTTCTTCATCCGCCTCCACAATTAATGTTGTCTCAGATCTTAGTACATCTTCCCAGCACCCGGATGGATGGAATACCGCGAGCTATGAGCCTCTGCTAATTTCCTTCTTCATCCGCCTCCACCAATAATGTTGTCTTAGATTCTGGTACATCTTCGCGGCACCCGGATGGATGGAATAACGCATAGAACAACTGGCCCCCTTCAACAAAACACTCTGTGCAAACGCGAACACCTCTTCTGCGAACGCATAGAGTAAAACTCTGCAGCAAAAACACCAGCAAACCATCCAAGTTCCAAAACAACCAATCGATACGTTAACCACCCGAAACTCACCCGAGGCCCCGGGGACCTCAATCAAACATAACAGCCCATCCCATAACCTCATTCAAACTTAGTCGAGCCTTTAAAATACTAAAAACAACGCAAAAACTCTAAATTCACCTCGGATTCAAGCTTATGAAGTAAACTTTCTAAATTTCACCAAAGATGCGGAAACCATCCAAAACACTTCCGATTAACCTGAATATTTGCACACATATCCAAAAAGACACTACGAACCTTCTCCATCTTCCAGAATTCCTTTCCGACCCCGATAGCCTATTTTGCACTGCACAACGGAAATCGCCAAAAAGTAACTTTCGCCAATTCAAGCCTATTTCTATACCGGACAGCAAAACCACATTCCGAACACACTCCTAAGTCCCAAATCACCTAACGAATCTTTCCAAGCCATAAAATCTACATTTTGGGGTCGTTTACCAATAAGTCAACTCCCAATTGACTTTTTCCATTATTAGGCCAATTCAAGAGACTAAATGTCTCAATTCTCACCACGACCACTCCGAACCCGAACCAACCGACCCCGACACATCATAAACATACCAAACAAAGCATGACAAGGCAGAAATAGGAATAACAGGGCTAATTCCACGGAACGAACGCCTGGTTCGTTACATTCTCCCCTTCCTAAACATACGTTCGTCCTCGGACGGGTCTAGAAACATACCTGGAGTCTCAAACAGGTGAGGATATCTGCTACGCATATCCCGCTCGGTCTCCCAAGTGGCCTCCTCCACGGGCTGCCCTCTCCACTAAACCTTCACCGAAGCTATATCCTTAGATCTCAACCTTCTGGCCTGACGAACCAAAATAGCCACTAGTTCTACCTCATAAGACATATCACCCTCAAGTTGAACTATGTTGAAGTCTAAGACATGAGATGGGTCACCAATATACTTCCGGAGCATCGAAACATGGAACAACGGATGAACACTCGATAAGCTGGGTGGCAAGGCAAGTCTATAAGCTACCTCTCCAATCCTCTGAAGCACCTCAAAAGGCCCAATGAATCGGGACTCAGCTTGCCCCTCTTCCCGAACGTCATAACATCCTTCATGGGTGACTCCTTAAGCGTTACCTTCTCTCTCTCCATGAAAGACATATCCCGGACCTTTAGGATTTTTCTCTAATCCACTCGAATTTAATCACAAATTGTTCACTATCATCAATTATCGTTTAAAGGAATTAACTTTATTGATAAACTATGGATCTCCTATGTTTTCTTAGCAAACTACAAAAATCGACTCTGGGCCCGCTTGGTCTAAAATCGAGGTTCGGACCAAAACACATTTACTCATTCTCCCCCGAGCCCGGATATGCAATTGGTTTTGAAATACGACCTTAATTCGAGGTCTAAATCCCCAAATTTGAATTTACTAAGTTCTACCTAAAAATCTCAATTGTTACAATGAAACCTCTAGATTCTAAGTTGAAATCTTGTTAAAAGTTGTTAAGGAATGAAAGGAATTAGTTAAAGATCACTTACCAATGATTTGGAGAAGTTTGGGTCTTTGAAAAATCGTCTATGGAGGTTTAGGATTTGAGAGAATTTAAAAATGGGTGAAAATCCCGTCTAAAATTTCATTTAATAGGCTGCAGATGTCGCATTTGCGATCCGGAGTTCGCATTTGCGTCATCTGGCACCATCAATTTTTTTCTGACACTAAAACGGGCATAACTTCCTCATACGATATCCAAATTCGATGATGCCTTTTCCTATGGCTCCGTAATTATTATACAGATCTAATGGTTCATTAAAAACTGAATTTGGAGCTCATTTGCTTTATGGTGTGTCATTTATGCTTGAGGAAACGACGATGAAGCATAAACAACAAGCGCAACATAGCCTAAACCTATCCGAAACTCACTTAAGCCATTGGGGCTCCAAACCAAACATGCACGCAAGTGTAAAAACATCATACGGAATTGCTCGTGTGATCAAATCATCAAAATAACATAAAAAACTACGAATTTAACCTCAAGACTCATGATTTTTTCAAGAACAATTAAATTTTCTAACTTTTCAACCGGATATCCGAATGACATCAAATAAATTCCGATTCTCATCAAATTTCATAGATATGATTTAAATATCATAAAAAACTTTTCCCGGGCTCGGAACAAAAACACAGACTCGATATCGTCAATTTCGCATATTATTTCGTTTCTTTATTTCTTCAAATAACTAGTAGAACAACTTTCTTCAAATTCTTTTTAAGGCTAGGGACCTCGAAATTCAATTCCGAGCATCCTCCCAAGTCTAATAATTTACTGCGGACCTCCCGCGATCGTCGGAACACCGATCAAGGTCCGTTTACTCAAAACATTGACCAGAGTCAACTAAAATTAAATTTAACTTCTAAAAATTATTATTTCTAGTATTTTCACATAAAATCTTTCCGGATTCATGCCGGGAATGCGAACGCAAATATAGGTAATTAAAATTAGTTTGTTTTAAGGTTAATGAGCCTGGAATGGAGTCTTAACCCATAAGATGACCCTTTGGGTCATCACAATCTCCCTCTCTTAAACAAACGTTCGTCCTCGAACGGACATAGAAAATTACTTGGTTTGGTAAATTATTTTGGAGTTAACTACTCCTCTTATTCGTCTCGGACTCCCAAGTAGTTGCCTCAATGGCTGATCTCTCTACTACACCTGAAATGAAGAACAATTCCTTTATTTTTGGGAAACAATAATAAAAAGGGAATGCTATTCACCCGTTGGAAAAATATTGGATAATCGCTTAGAAATCCTCGATTGAGGCTCATTATATCCATCATTTGCAAATGTGAAAGAAGGTCAAGAAGAGTCCACTCCGAGGGAAAAGTGAATTTTACTTTGGAAATTCAAGAATTGAACATCCGCCAACCAACTCCACGGGTATTTATGATACAAGGAGAATGAAGACTTAGAGTCAATCAGCATTATTAAAAGTATGGTTGAAGTCGAGTCTAGTCCGAGGAAAATAAAGGACATCAGAATTCCGGGAAGAATTGAATTTCGAAGGTTTGACAACAATTGTTCATGCATTAAAGATTTGGAGGCACTGTCTCTAGGGTGTGTCGAGTGAGGTTTCCACAGACCATTGCAGTCTTTAGTACTTGTTCTAGCAAAAGGATCTTAATCATAGACAGAGGAGGTGGTTGAAGTTATTGAAATATTACGACGTCACATTCCAAGCGTTTCTCAACATCGGACCTGGGTGGTGATATGGAAATTTAACTACACGATTCAAAAGAGTTTACGAGGAGGAGGAATAAAGTCACACCATTAACAATTTGAAAAGAATAATAGGACAAATAACATTTCTCACATGAAACCGAGAAGTGCAAAGGAGAGGAATTTGAGTTCGGTTTGGCCATCAACCTATAATTCTCGCCGTTCGCGATCACAAGCTTGATTCCATATTAGGCGACCAATATATATTTCCCAAGTGGCGAGACAAATGGTAAAAATTAATAAAGGTCGTGCAATGTCGTTAAAAGTGGTGCTTGGTGAAAGCAATATTTCTCAATTAATAGTCGTTCTAACAATTAGAATTGTTTAGTACAGGGATTATTTTATCATTATTTTGTTATTATATTATTATTATAATAATAATAATAATAATAATAATAATAATTATTATTATTATTATTATTATTATTATTATTATATAATATTTTATTATGAATATTGTTTTATTCTTATTTAAAAAAAATTGAATTGGAGTTCGCATTTCAAAACTGTGGTTCGCATTTGCCAATTCTGGTTCGCATTTGCGAACTGGATAATTCTGGGGGGGGGGGGGGTTCGCATTTGCAAACTGGGAGTCGCAAATGCGACACCTAAGAGCCTTAAAGGGGTCTGGCGGTTTTCATTTGCAAAAATTGAAAAAATCATTTTGGGACTCAAGAAAACAGACGATTAAGTTCATCCCAACCTTTAAACTCTCAATTCCTCGCTTCTAGGTGAAACAATCAGGTAAATTTTCTTAACCCTTACATCTTCTTCTTCTTTTCAAATTATTTTCTCAAAAATCTAGGGCTGGAAGAAATTCAAATTTTCTGTGCACAAAATGTTAGAAATCACTAATTTCGTGTTGTCATTTGCTGGGTGAGGTTGGTTGAGAGTATTAATCCAATAATGAGTTAGAAACTTGAGAAAAATTTGAGTGCCATTGGCTTTAGAAATAGGGGTAACAATTTGGGTTTAGAGTTTTGGAATTTCTTTGCATTTTGTGGTTGTATGTGAGGTTCTGTAATGACCCGACCGGTCGTTTTGAGCTTTAGCGCGTCGTTCGGCAGTTTGAGGCCATGAGCAGTTTCATTTCAGGTATTATGACTTGTAGGTGTGGTCGGGATTGAATTCCGAGAAGTTTAGAGTGAATTTGGAAAGAAAAATTCTCATTTCGGAAGCCTTAAGTTGGAAGAATTGACTAAGATTGGAATTTTGAGTAAACAACCTCAGAATCAAGATTTGAAAGTTCCAGCAGATTCGTATGATGATTTCGGACTTGGGTGTATATTCGGATTGGGTTTTGGATAACCCGGGAGCGTTTCGGCGTATATTGTGGATGTCTGCATTTTAGAAGGAATTTCATAAGTCTGGGTTGAAAGAAATTTCAGTGATAGATGTCTGTTTGGGACTCTGAGTCTGGGAATAGCTGTGCATGGTGATTCTGGAGTTGGGAGCGTGATCGGAAGTGAATTTGGATGTCCGTAGGTTATTTTGAAGTCGTTTGGCTAAAGGTAGAATTTGAAGGTTTTTGAGAAATTCTACCGGAAGTGGAAATTTTGATATCGGGGTTGGAACGCGATTCCAAAAGTTGGAGCAGGTCCATAATGTCGAATGTGATTTGTGCGCAACATTTGAGGTCAATCGGATGTGATTTTATAGGTTTCGGCGTCGGATGTAGAAGTTTAAAATTTCTAAGTTCATAAAGATTGAATTGGAGAGAGATTCGTTGTTTCGATGTTATTTGATGTGATTTGAGGCCTCGATCAAGTCCGCATTATGTTTTGGAACAAGTTGGTGTAATTGGACGGGGTCCCGGGGGCCTCGGGTGGAGTCCGGGTGGTTAACGGATCAAATTTGATGTTTGAAGAGGAGTTGAACTGCTGATGTCTGGTGCGACCGCACCTGCGAGGATTTGGCCGTAGGTGCATACCGCAGGAGCGTACCGCAGGAGCGTTTTTGGCGCCGCAGATGCGAGAGTTGGGCTGGCTGTGCTGGGGCCGCCGGCGCGATGGATTTTCCCACTTACGAAGGCGCAGATGCGAATAATGGGGTGCAGGTGCGGAGCCGGATGGAGAAGGAGGGAGTCGCAGGTGCGGGATATCGGGCACACCTGCGGGTGCGCAGGTGCGAGAGGGAGACCGCAGGTGCGAGAGGGAGACCGCAGGTGTGGAATTCAGGTCTGGGCAGATTGTTTTAAAGCGGGGATTTGCCATTTCTTCTACTATTTTCTTTTGGTATGGGAGATTTTGGAGAGTTTCAAGGGGAGAATTTCTTCAGGGATCATAAGGTAAGTTATTCCAACTCATTTCAAGTTAAAAACCTGGTTTAAGTTCGGATTTAAGTGTTGCAAATTTTGAAAATTACGGGATTTGGAAGAAAACTTAGAAGTTGGTATTTTGGGTTTTTACCATGAATTTGAGTATGAAAATTAGAGCAAATTGTATATTTGAGCTAGTAAGACTATGGGTAGAGTTTATCTTCGAGAAATTTCGGAATCCGGGCACATGAGCTCGAGGGCATTTTGGTCAACTTTTCGAGCGGAGTTTGGAACTTATATAATTTGAATTGTTAAAAGTATTAGAGTGAATTTTTATTGGTTTGCCCGTTATTTGAATAACTTTGGGGCGTTGCGCATCTATTGGAGTCGTCGGAAGGGCTTGGAAGCCGGTTATGGAATTTCGGAGCGAGGTAAGTCTCCTTTCTAACTTTTTGAGGGGGAATTGTCCCCATAGGTGAACTAATTAAATATGTGCTACTATTTGTGGGGGATACATACGCACGAGGTGACAGGAGTCTATGCGTAGCTATTGTTATGCTTATGTACGGGTAGCCTAGGACCCACTAGCATGCTTTACTTGCTGTACTTGTAACTTTGTTGGTAAAACGATACTGTCTAATATCATTGAATTAGTAAATGAATATTTAGGTAGGTTAAAATTCATTATCCTAATCATCTAAAAATAGAATTTATCCTTTCCTTGGCTAAATATTTCTTGATGAATTCCTGATGTATTACTGGAATGTGTGTATCTATATGGGTACCTGAGTTGCAGGTATGATTTGCGAGCGGGGTAACTCTATTATTTATATGTGACCGCTTCACAATATATATATTTTCCGCTAGAGGAGTGTTTTTTTCCACTACTCTCATGGGAGCGGGTCGTGTGCCACGTCGGAATAGATGCATCTATGGTTCGAGCCGTTTGACCCATCGACGGTGCACATTTTATTATTGTTGTTTCGGGCCATTCGACCCTCGTCATTTCCTACATTATTTGTGACTTGAACTGTTAAATTGTCTTATGGACGTAAATTGCTAAATGAAATGGCAGAAACTGGAGAATTTATAAATTTATGGAAACAGTTGATCTTTACTGTCATTATTTGTCATTCGATGTTAATAACCGTGTTTATATCCTTCATCTATTATATTTTATTGACCTCTAGCGAGTGTCAAAATCGACCTCTCGTCACTACATCTTTGAGGTTAGGGGGGATACTTACTGAGCACACGTTGTTTTCGTACTCATGGTACACTTGATGTGCATTTTTATTGCACATGTACATTCATAGCTAGTGGCCATGCTCGACACAACGATGTGGCTGACTTGGAGACTTAGACGAGCTACACCATCGGGAGACGACCCGCAGCCGACAGAGTCTCCCTCATATTGTATTTATTTTCATTTTAAATTCCTTGTCCAATTTGTATTTCGGACAAGCTTTGTAGTATTTGTAAAATTCTTAAAATTTGCTCATGCACTTGTGACACTGGGTTCTGGGATGTGTTTGGGATGTATTTTATTTGAATGGAATATTATACTACCATATTTACTTAGCGGATTTTATTCAGTTATTATGTAATAAAGTGAAAGGTAACGATTTCAAAAATGTTAAAACAGGACATTTAACTCAACCATTTAATGATTGGCTTGCCTGCCAGTTGTGTTCGACGCTATCAGGGCCTTAAGGATTTTGGGTCGTGACAACATGGTATCAGAGCACTAGGTTCCCTTAGGTTTCATGAGTCATGAGCAAGTCTAGTAGAGTCTTGCGGATCAGTACAGAGATGTCTGTACTTATCTTCGAGAGGCTACATGGCTGTTAGGAGTACTTCCCTTCTTTATTCCTCGTCGTGCAATTTGATTCCTTTGAGGCTTATGCCTATTTTCTTCCTACTCAATCTTATAAGTCGCGAAACGCATGCTATAAATGGAGGATTTGAGCAATTGAAATGGTGCCTCAGATGGGGTGCATGATGTTTCTCTCTGCGAAGTTGATTGGGGCTGTTGTCGTTGCTCTACGAAAGAATATTATGTAGTTTCAGCCCAGTAACTGTGTTTCTAAGAGCTTTGAGGCTATGCTCGGGTGGTCATGATGCTTACGATTGGTTATCGCACAATATTAATGTGATGGTAGGAAGCTTGCCCAGGTGTTGGGACAATGAATAACTTGAAGGGAGGTCTTCTCGGAGCGTGAGTTCGAGATTTCAGTATTTTAATTATGGCGGAGGAAGGGCAATTGGACTATGACTGTTCATGTTTGGGTGATGAAGTAATAAGACTTGGTGTTTTCAAGTGAGGTGGAATCTTCATCAGCAATGTGAAATCGTCGTCTTTGATCAAATGGAATATGCTAAGTTCGTCGGTGCTATAGTTTCTTCGGTAGCATGAGGTCAGAATATTGTGAAGAAGTATTGAAGAAGTGGCTGTCAGGGACCGTGAGGTGCGATGGTTCAGTATTTAACAAGTATTGATAATGAAGGCATCTCGAGAAAGATGATCTTCAGAGAGTTTGAAGTCGTGGTAATCTGCTGGTTTGAGAGCTATAGAGAATGATATTGAATTAAGGCAACAATTGGGCAACATACGATGAAGGGAGACATGTGATAAGTGTCAGGTAGAGGATAAATTTCTAAAAAGGCCAGGTGTAAGTAACGAAAGTTGGGTAATTGCTTGAAGGAGTGAGTTTAACTAAAGTGGGAGAGGGGCAGCATAGCATATGAGTTATGGGGTAAGATAAATGCTCGTCTTGAGAGGAATTTGAAGTGATTTGAGGATTTTAGTGGACGGTGATTGGGTCTACAAGCTTAAATTGAAATGTTGATTATTTCGGCGGAAGGATTGGATACAACAGTGAAGAGTTGTTAGGGGTGAAGAAGGATGCAATATGGCGGTGAATTTGAAGATATGGTCGCGCTTTTAATAGATGTCCATGAGGAGCGGACGGGCTAGAAAAAAAATTGGTAAAGGAAGAAGGGCGTAAGATGGCGTATTGAGGTCGTAGGGATTGTGCTGTGCAGTGTCGTTGGGAGTTTTCAGTTGGTGATTTCCACATGTGGGTTATCTCCTGTAAGTAGGTTAGCGGTTGTGTGGTTGGCAAGTTTCTACGAGGAATTCTAGTGGCTATTCGGTAGGAGGCCGAATATGTGAATGATGCTAGAGAATTTGAG
>MDKH01105458.1:0-24943 GCA_005239495.1 Nicotiana undulata
GTTGTATCTATGTAGCCGCCCGTTGACACTGTGACACTAGTCCTGGCACACACTTGTTGTAGTTATCGGGGTCGTATATGTATTGGGCCTAGCTGTGGTTCAGCTTGTTTCTACGGCCTTGCCCCATGTTGTTATTGTATTCCGCACTTTCATTGCTATTGTTGTTCGTTGGCTTGCCTTACCCTGCCGTTAGGCGCCATCACGACCTGGACCGGTTTTTGGTCGTGACAGTAAAGCGTAAAAAAAAAAATATTAAGAAACCCTAGTTATTAAAAATGAATGGTCGTTTGAAAAACCAAGGGGTTTTAAGAGAAAACAAGTGAAAACCTTGAAAGGGACATCGATCTGTCACAGATCAAAAATGATCGGACGATTAAAGCTAGGGTTTCAAAGAAAACCCAAAAAGGAGAAGAGGTTTAGATATTACCGGCGTTTGGTCCAAAAATGCAAGAACCTTACTCGAACGGCCACATGAGGCTGGAAAACATGGCATGAGACCGGAGATGGGAGTGTATTGCCTCGGGGTCACTTGAGAGACTCCACCGGTGACACATGCATGAAAGGCGGAGCCATAAGGTCGAGGAAAGGTGAAACTCTATAGTTTTCGGCAAGGGAGGTGGCCGGAGAAGAAAAGACAGAGCTCAAAAAGGGGGAAAGGTTCTAGAGAGAGTCATAGAGAGAGTGAGAGAGAGACGAGTGAGAAAATGAAACGGGGGGAAGTGAGAAGGGGGCGTGGTCTTAGGGGGGTTAATTATGGTAGGTTTTAATCTGGGCCGTTGATTTGAATTAATCAACGACTCAGATCAAAAGGGGGATTGGGCCAGGTGAGATTGAAGATTGGGCTGGGTACTAATTGGGTTAAGGGGGCCGGGTAAATTGGGGTTAAAATCAAAACTAAAAGTGGCTAAGTGTTAAATACCCAAAAAAATAGCTAAATAATTAATAAAAATGGCCAATAATTATATAAAATGAAATTAAGGCTAAATAGAGTAAATTAAGATGATAAATTAATATTAAAAATATAAAATGACTGATTATCGAGTAACGATAGCACAAAATATATAATTAGGCTATAATTGCATAGTTATTGTAATTATAGCCAAATAATGCCAATTAGGCTAATTTGTGAAATAGTTTGGCCTTTATAGGACCTACCAAGACATGTTTTGAAATTTTTTGTAATATAATTTATAATCAATTACTGGAGATAAAAATACTTGATAAATTAGAATAAATTGGTAAAAATGTGGGAAAATTATATAAAAATGCCAACCATTATAAAAACTGATTTTGATGGTATATATGCAAGTTTAAAAAATATTTTGAGAAAAAATTGGGTATCAACAGCTGCCCCTCTTTACCCGGGAAGGATGAAAGAGTTATCGGGTAAAGATATGATGGTCAATTTTGACTGAGTGAAACGGTTTGAAGAGATTTAGGCCGCACTCTTGTTTCTGAGTTGCCTACATATCCCTGGTTTTACAGAAATCAGGCTGTATGTAGTTCAAGAGCCATCGATGAAGTATACCGATGGAGTTTTTACTAGAACGGACGCAACATAAAGGGTTGGATGAATAAACGGCTTACGGGAATGGTTACGAGAACTGGAGCGGGGCCGCTCCTTCTAGGATAGTCGTTGCTTCGCTATTACCTGCAAATAAGCAATGCCAGCATATACTGTGCGTAAATTTAAACAGTATGCAAGTTCCCATCGGACCATGAATGTTGTCTTTTGACGATTAAGGATGACGTCCTCATACCATGATGTCTTGGGCCATGAATTGCTTGATGCAGGATTCGCAGGCCATGAAATGATGTTCACGGGCCATGAGGATGGTGCCTACGAACCATGATGTCTTTGAATAATGATATGCAAAATTGAGAGAGATCCTCGGGCTATGGTATGGTGTTCTCGGGCTATGAAGATGGTGCCTCCGAACGATGACGCCTTTCGATAAGTTGGCAATATTTTAGCCCATGAA
The DNA here is from genome assembly GCA_005239495.1 of Nicotiana undulata. Lineage (NCBI taxonomy): Eukaryota > Viridiplantae > Streptophyta > Magnoliopsida > Solanales > Solanaceae > Nicotiana > Nicotiana undulata. Next base: position 1,983 of record MDKH01105458.1, read on the forward strand.
GATTCAATAGTATGATTTTGACAAGACAGAGCTTAGTCTTGCGTATTGAAAGGGCGGAGCTTAGCCCGAAAGGAAAGCAAAATAAATAGTGCTTGAGACGGCGGTTAGTCTCGAAAAGTAAATTGGAGGCAGAACTTAGCCTCAGAAGGCAGAAAAGTAGCCTTGTGCAAAGATGCAAATGGAGGTAGAGCTTAACCTCGGAAGGCAGAATGGTAGCCTTATCCAATGTAGATGGAGGTAGAGCTTAACCCCGGAAGGCAGAAAAGTAGCCTTATGTAGAGATGCAAATGCAGGTGGAGGTAGAGCTTAACCTCGGAAGGCAGAAAGGTAGCCTTATGCAAAGATGCAGATGGAGGTAGGGCTTAACCTCGGAAGGCAGAATGGTAGCCTTATGCAGGTTGGAAGGTAGAATGGTAGCCTTATGCAGGTTGGAAGGCAGAAAGGTAGCCTTATGCAGGTTGGAAGGTAGAAAGGTAGCCTTATGCAATGCAAATAGAGACATCGTTTTGTCTCGGAAGGCAGAGAGGTAGCCTTATGCAGGATTAAATAAATGACAATAGAAATTCTTAGTTGGTAATAAATTGCAGTACTGTGATTGTTGAGAGCATTATGTCGATAGAGCATTAAAGGCATGTGCGAACGTCGATAAGTGAAATGGTTTGGGAATCGTGTTTTTAACAATGTCTATCCCCTGGGCGAACAATACGTTTTAGGGATTTTTCAACCTTAGTGCCTGCATCCAAAGAAAGATCGTGATTTTTGTAAGGGGAAGGTTAGTTCGTATCCCCACTGACTTTGCTTGACTTGTTCGGCTTGATCTGATGATATTGTCTGTATCATTTGGGTAGCGTCGCTAAACAAAGCTTGTTTTATGTGTGATTTGTAAAAGTATAACATAATGTATAAATTTAAAATGATTTTGGGTGAACCGACGACCGTGACACGGTTCGAGACATTGCAACCTCTCCTGCTACGGATTTTTGAGGATCCTCCTCAAAATTATGCCCCAGTTTGATGGGGGAACGCTTCTGACTGTTGCTAGTGCGGCTATCGACTGAACTTGCTTCGGAATTTTGAGGGTCCTCCTCAAAATTCAACCCCAGTTTCCAATCGCGGGGGAAAATGAAATTTTATTGATTTGTGATCGAACCCATAAGGCTACCTACGTATCCCCTCTTAAACGGGAATCATGTCAGGCGTAGTTCAATTTACATCATTGATTAAAAGCTTAAAAGCCTATACATAGTAACGCTTAACTGCATCTGAATTGATTGTCTTTGGCCAGACTTCTCCGTCCATTTCTGCAAGTATAAGAGCTCCTCATGTCAGCACTCGGTGAACCATGAATGGACCTTGCCAGTTGGGAGAGAATTTCCCTTTGCCTTCATCTTGATGTGGAAAAATCTTCTTCAACACCAGCTGCCCCGGTGTGAACTGTCTTGGCTTGACATTCTTGTTGAAGGCTCTGGTCATTCTATTCTGATAAAGTTGACCATGGCATACTTCATTCATTCTCTTTCCGTCTATGAGGGCTAACTACTCATAACGGTTCTTTACCCACTCTGCATCGCTGAGCTTGACTTCGTGTATGATCCTTAAAGAAGGAATTTCTACCTCAGCCGGAATGACAACCTCTATACCATAAACCATCATATAAGAAGCTGCCCCGGTCGATGTGCGGACCGTGGTGGGATATCCCAGCAAGGTGAATGATAGTTGTTTGTGCCACTGCTTATGCGTCTCTATCATTTTCCTTAATATCTTCTTGATGTTTTTGTTGGCGGCCTCTACATCTCCATTCATCTGAGGTCTGTAAGCTGTAGAATTCTTGTGTTTGATCTTGAAAGTTTCACACACAGCTTTCATCAATTCGCTGTTGACATTGGAACCATTGTCAGTGATGATTGACTTAGTCACTGCTTTGTAGGATGCTGCTTCGACCCATTTAGTGAAGTAATCAATGGCTACCAGAATGAACCTGTGTTCGTTGGAGGCGGCAGGCTTGATTGGTCCAATAACGTCCATGCCTCAGGCGGCGAACGACCGTGTGATCTTGTTGCATTAAGCTCGTTTGGAGGTACCTTTATCATGTCTGCATGAATCTGACAACGGTGGCATTTCCGGACATACTTGATGCAATCTGTTTCCATAGTCATCCAAAAGTAACCAGCCTAGAGTATCTTCTTTGCTAAGACAAAACCGTTCATATGTGGACCGCAGGTCCCAACATGAACTTCCTCTAGTAGCTTGGATGCTTCATTTGTGTCGACACATCTTAATAATCCCAAATCGGGAGTCCTCCTATGCAGGATTCCTCCACTGTAAAAGAAGTTGTTTGACAGTCTCCGAAGTGTGCGTTTCTGAGTAGGATTTGCGAGCCCTGGGTACTCTCTTTTTGCCAAATATTCTTTGATATCATGAAACCAAGGCTTTCTGTCTGCTTCTTCTTCAACATGGGCGCACAATAAGCTGGTTGGTTATGGATCTTCACTGGAATAGGATCAATAAAGTTCTTGTCTGGATGCTGAATCATAGATGACAGAGTAGCCAATGCATCGGCGAACTCATTCTGGATTCTGGGGACATGTTGAAACTCTATCTTCATGAACCTCTTTCTCAATTCCTGCACGTGATGCAGGTACGACAATATCATGGAATTCTTTGTCTCCCATTATCCTTGTACCTGGTATACCGGCAAATCTGAGTCACCAATCACTAAAAGCTCCTAGACGTTCATGCCAATGGCCATGTTGAGCCCTAAGATGCAGGCTTCATATTCCGCCATATTGTAGGTGCAGGGGAATCTGAGTTTGGTAGATACCAGATAATGCTGACCGGTTTCTGATATTAAGACGACCCCAATGCCGACTCCCTTGAAGTTCGTTGCTCCATCGAAAAACATCCTCCAACCGTCATAGGATTCTGCAATGTCTTCTCCTATGAATGATACCTCTTCATCAGGAAAATACGTTTTCAGAGGTTTGTATTCTCCGTCCACGGGGTTTTTAGCAAGGTGGTTTGCCAGTGCCTGTCCCTTGACCGCTTTCTAAGTCACATAGATAATGTCGAATTCACTCAGCAGGATTTGCCAATTGGCTATCTTGCCAGTGGGCATGGGCTTCTGAAAGATGTACTTCAAGGGATCCATCCTTGATATGAGATATGTGGTGTAGGCATAGAAATAGTGCCTCAGCTTCTGAGCTACCCAGGTCAAAGCGCAATAAGTGCGTTCCAAGAGAGAATACCGAGCTACTTTCTTCTGAGATAATAGATTGCTTGCTCCTTTCTTCCTTTTTCGTCGTGCTACCCCAGAACGCAGCCGAAGGCGCTATCCAATACTGCAAGGTAGAGTAGCAAAGGTCTACCTGGCTCAGGTGGTACTAGGACTGGTGGTGTCGACAGGTACTCCTTGATTCTGTTAAAAGCCTTTTGGCAGTCATCGGTCCATTTGGTCGCGGCATCCTTCTTCATCATCTTGAAAATCGACTCACATATAACTATAGACTGTGCTATGAATCGACTGATGTAGTTAAGCCTTCTCAAGAAACTCATCACATCTTCCTTGTTCCTTGGCGGTGGTAGTTCTTCAATGGCTTTAAACTTTGACGGATCCAATTCTATCCCTCGGCGGCTTACAATAAACCCAAGCAGTTTTCCAGCAAGAACCCTGAATGCACACTTCGCGGGATTCAACTTCTGATTGTATTTCCGCAATCTATTGAAGAACTTCCTCAAATCTTCTATGTGGTCAGTAACTTTCTTGTACTTGATAATAACATCATCCACATATACCTCGATATTCTTGTGAATCATGTAATGGAAGATAGTGGTCATGGACCTCATGTATGTGGCCCCTACATTCTTCAGGCCGAATGGCATCATCTTGTAGCAGTATACTCCCCACGGCATAATGAAACCGTTTTCTCAGCATCTTCCTCATCCATCCAGATCTGATGATAACCAGCGAAGTAATCCACGAATGACTGTGTATATTTGGCAAAGGGAAGTCATCTTTCGGACTGGCCCGGTTGAGATCCCGATAGTCGACACAGACTCTGACCTTCCCATCTTTCTTTGGAACTGGCACAATGTTGGCTAACCATGTCGGGTACTCGACTACCCTGAGAACTTTGGCGTTGATCTGTTTGGTAACTTCTTCCTTGATTTTCCAACTCATGTCGGGTTTGAACTTCTTGAGCTTTTGTTTTACCGGTGGACACATCGGATTGGTTGGTAGTTTGTGAAGCCACAATGGATGTACTCAGACTAGTCATGTCATCGTACGACCAGGCGAATATTTCCTCATATTCTTTCAAGAATTCCATGTATTCCTTCTTTTTTGATGGTGAAAAATGAATGCTGATGCGAGTTTCCTTGATATTTTTTGAATCTCCCAGGTTGACAACTTTGGTTTCGTCTAGGTTGGACTCAGGTCTGTTCTCAAAATTCTCAACTTCTTTGACAATCTCTTAAGGTATGTCATCTCCCTTTGAATCAATGTCTGTTTGTTGTGTTGTCTCGTTGCATGTCACAGTCATTGGTTCATCAAGACAAGTAATATTAATGCTATATAGGTAAAGTAATGAGAGAAAAAATGATAGCAATAAATATTTGACTCATAAGAAAATTAAAACGCCTTTGATAAATTTAATAATTGTTTTGAACATTTAAAGATCTTATTGCAGGAGTAAAAATGCGAAAAGGAAATCATTTAGTAAAGAAAATAGTGAATAATGTTTGTTTTAGCCTTGCTACCCCGAGGCTCGTTGGGCTTTGGTTGTCCTGACAGTCCAAATCTTGAGGTACGTCCCTCTGCTCACAGCCTATATGGAAGGGCCTTCCTCCCTCTCCTCCTTGAGAATAACACAATAGTCCATGTTGTCGTCTTCCAGAAATAAGTTCCTCGGCGCTGCAAGTGCTTCTTCTTCGTCTGTCCCATAAATGATGTCGGCATGTTGGAAGGTCTGCTCCAGATGTGATATCGGCTGCTCTAGTGGGTAGTAAGGACCGCGCCAAAGTTGTGACATGGCTTTTGATCTTGATAGGTTTGTAGGTCCCTTGGAGGTTCTTGTCGAGCCCTTTGCCAGGCTCGTACCCACTCCAACTCAGTATACTCTCAATTTTTCTATCCCACCATTTTTCTTTGTCGATAGCATTGACCCATTCCACGTGGCGGTAAGTTTCTCCACCTAGCTTCCTTCTTCACTCGATTGTCGGAATAGTCTGGCGGCTGTAAATAAGGTTGCTACCATCACCGTGAATAATCACTTCCTGGTGGTTCCACTCGAACTTCACTGCCTGATGCGGCGTTGATGCTACGGCCCCATCAGCATGGATCCATAGCCGTCCCAACAGCAAATTGTAAGATACTCGCACATCTATTACCTGGAAATCGACCTCGAACCAAGTTGGCCCCATTTGAAGGCACAGAACAATTTCACCAATGGTGGACCTTTGAGAACCATCGAAAGCTTTCACATTGATATCTCCATCCTTTAGCTCTTGCAGCCCTTTACGTAGTTTCTTGAGTGTTATTAGTGGACAGATGTTAAGACTGGATCCTCCATCAATCAGGATTCTGGTGATGAAATGATCTTCACATTGTACGGTGATGCGCATGCTTTGTTATTCCCTAGCCCTTCAGGTGGCAGCTCGTCTTCTTGAAAAGTGATCATATGGCTTTCCAACACTTGGCCCACCAGATTGGCCATTTCCCCGCTGGTGATATTGTTCGGCACATATGCTTCGTTCAACACCTTCAACAAAGCATTCATGTGAGTCTCAGAGTTCTGCAGCAAAGAGAGAATGGATATTTGTGTTGGCGTCTTGTTTAATTGGTCAATGACCGAGTACTCCTTGGCCTGTACTATCCTCCAGATATCGTCCAGACCTGTCTCCATAAGGGGAGGCTGATTGGATGCCTGCTTGCTTGATTCAACTAGATGTTCAGGGGTATAGACTCTACCAGTTCTTGTCATACCCTATGCTGCGACAGCTTCTTCAGTATTGACCTTGCCTTTCCTTCTCGACTCGGCTGCATAGTCCTATGGTACAACATTTGTATAGAAAGGTGGCATGGATGATATTGCCACTGTAATCGGTGCGGCTACCCTCACTTCGAACGAAATATGTACCTTAGGTGGCAGGACTGCAACCTCAAATGGTGCGGTCGCATTTTCCGGAGGCATGAATTCAACCTCAAATGGTGCCGGTGTCTTTACGGGTGGCGATGCTTCAAACTCAAGCGGTACAAACATATCTACCTCAGCGTCCTCAGACGGTTGGATCTGGACTACGATTGGATTGAGAGTAATTGCCGGTTTCTTTGGGTTATCGCCTTCTACGATCAACCCGATCGATCCCTCGGAATCCCAGTCGTCTTCTATTTCAATCATGTGGATACCTCCACCCTTATGGTCTGGCAAAGGATTGTTGCGGACGTTTGGAGCGGATTCTTTTGCCACACTGATCTTGTTATCAATCAAGGACTGTAATTTGTCTTTCAAAGAACGGCATTCGTCGATGGTATGTCCTTTCATGCCAGAGTGGTATGCATAAGATTTTCAGGGGTTGCAGCAGGGATGGGTGTGACATAACCAGCATCTATGAGCTTCTCATACAATTGGTCGATGGGTTCAGCGATGGCGGTATATTGTTTTGAAGGTCTGCGATCAAAATTAGGCAGATGTCTAGAAAGGTTTTAGCGTGCAGGGGGTGATTAATAATGGATGGTTGAGGGTTGTAAGTGTGATAGACAGTAGCGGGTTGGGAGTATCTGGGTGAAGCAGGTTGATATGTAGGTGGCGGAGGTGATTGATAAGTTGGTGGTGGAGCTTGGTATTAGGGTGAGGTTGCTTGGTAATTTGGGGTCGGTTGATATGTGAGTGGAGGTGTTGGGTAAGTTTGGTATTTGAGTGGGGATTTGGTTCTTTGTGCAACCATCACAGCTCCCACATCCCTTTTCTTTGACACACCACCGGATTGTAAAGACTTATTCGTAGCTTGCAAGGCTTCAAAATTTGTGACCATGCCACTTTTGATACCTTCTTGGATCCTTTCCCCTAGCTTGATAATATCGGAGAATTTGTGGTTCTCGATCATCATCAACCGTTCATAGTACTGCGGGTCTTGAGTCCGGACAAAGAACTTGTTCATTTTCTCCTCTTGTAAGGCGGGTCTGACCTTAGCAGCTTTGGACCTCCAGCGAGTATCATACTCGCAGAATGTCTTCGTGGGCTTCTTCTTCAAATTCTGGATGTAGAACACGTCTGGTGCATTTTCTATTTTAAATCTGAATCTATCCATAAAGTCAGATGCCATGCTCACCCAGTTCGACCACTTCTTGGGATCTTGGTTGATGTACCAAGACAATGCATCTCCTTTTAAACTCCTCATGAACAACTTCATGCGGATCCTTTCATCCTTTCCTACTCCAACCAGCTTGTCACAATAGGTCCTCAGATGGACCCTTGGATCACCTGTACCATCGAACATTTCGAACATCGGAGGTTTGTACCCCTCAGGAAGTTCGACATCAGGTTGTTTGCAGAGGTCCTCATACTTCACCCCTTCGACTCCCTTGACCCCCTCAACACCTTCAACCCGGCTGGTCATCTTCCTAAGTTCCTCGGTCAAGTTCTTGATAAGCAGGTCCTTTTCATCAGACTCAAGTGTGTATGGGATAGGTGGAGTGGAGTGTGGCACGATCTCCACATAGATAGGATTGTTAGGGTGGCCTGATGCATGGGTGTGGAAATGGTCGTTTGTGGAGTCTTGAGGTACTGGGATAAGTAGTGGAGTGTTATTTGGGGTATGGTAGGTGTTACACTAGTTCTTTGGTGGAGTAGCGTGATGGCGATGTGCAGGATGATTCTGCGGTTTTGGGACATTCCGAGGCGGTGTAGGGTTTTGTGTGTTGGGAAAGTGAACGCTTGGGACGTTGAGGGAGAATGATAGGTTGACCAGATTTCGAACCTGATCGAGCTCTTCTTGGAATTTCAACAATTCTGTTCAAGCTGTCACACATTCTCATTAGGAACCCGAATACCTTGGCCTTTACCCGTTTAATTGCGTTCTCCTTCCTGATGTTGTTTAAATCTTCCATTTTATTCTTGCCCTTGTTCTTGTTTTTAGGAGGACTAGGAGGAGGAGTGGGTGGAGGGCCCCTGGATCTTGTGAGGTAAGCTGATGATGCCTGAGTGTACAAACTAACCTTTGGGGAGGGGAATAATAAAAAGAAAAAACAAAACAAAACAAAAAGTAGCCATGTCAATGAGAATTATGATAAGTATTGCAATATTGAAACACATAGTGCGGGAATGTAAAGCGCGTCCTAATTTGGGAACCTCTTTGTGCCCGAGGTATGCCTAGCGACAAATTGATTTGGAGAACTTAGAATGCTAAATGCCTCATTTTGTTGATAAAAATAGACGAATCCCAAAACGACACTAAATAAACAAGAAATGAAGGTCACTAACGGCCATTGGACTTACTACATTGATAAAGAAAAATAAAAACATTCCTATCTACTTGGTCCCATAAAGACCTTCCCCATACTCGGCATTCTTTCTTCCCTCAAACAACTTCCCCAACTCGCGAAGTCCCAGCAACAGGTATGCTCTGGCTAGATGTCCACCTTCGGTCCCTTCAGCCTTTTGACAGTCTTCAACCCTTTTTAGGAATTGTTTTTCCAGCTCGACTATGCCTCGTTCCAAGTATCCTAACCTCTTGTTGGTGCTGATAGACATGTGTTTCCATTCCTCAATCAGCTTTTTGCTGGACTCATGTATCTCGCAGTGTTCTCTCTCTAATTCACGGATCCTTTTGCGTAGCTGGTTGTATTTGACTTGCGCCTCGGCCTTTTCATCTATAATCCCGTGACCTTGACAAACCCTAGCTTTTTCAGACCATCCCAATTGTCTTCTAACCAACCAGAATAGAAAGGGGTGCAACCAGCGTGATATTAGTCTGGTTCAATGGTGTCTTTCTCCATCACGATCTTACAGTGCCACATGTGTTGGGATTGGCACTTGTGAGGACTATCACCATTTTGGAAGTCAGCTCGAAGATGGCTTATCTTGTCGACCCTAGGTATGACTTGCTTCCTACCTGCTTGCCTCATAACTCGAAGAGGGACGTAAGGGTATGTTCCTCTTAGACCAATCAGTATCAAGAACGGTGCATTTCTGGACCGGGCGATGAACTCCCCTGTTGGAAACCACTCAAACATCCATTGAACCTGTTCTTCAGTTAGATTATCAAAGAGCTCAACCCATTGTTTGGCATTCTCAGTCCGGCCAGTCCCCCTATCTCCTCTAGCAAAGGTGTCATTTCAATGTCCCCAAAGCGGAACACGGAGTTTTCACAATCCCAAAACAAAGTAGTAGCCTCTATTATCATGTTGTTAGGCTGGATTTCTAGGAGAGATGGTAGATTGCCCAAATATTTTCTGACGAGAGTTTTGTCACTAGAGTGCAGATCTTCCCAGCAATTCAGCAGTCTTGGGTGGATATTGGAGACCATGCCGAACCTGGGGACTTCGTGCCTCATATTTCTGCAAGGAAAACAAGGTTAGACCCTTACCCCTACCAGATTCGACTATTTAACAACAACAATTAGCATGAAGCATCTAGTTCTCCAAATAAATACACAAAACGTGATGATGTTTGTTTTGGGTTGAGGGAAACCCAGTGAACTTTTGGACAAGGCTATCTCAAAGGCTATTGTGCGGACAACACTTTAACCTGTCTAGGTTTGACCATGATGCATGCAATAGTATAACAGAGTAAGGTTTCTATGTGGTTTTAGACTGGTACCCTTGAGCGGAAAACTCAAAGGGGAAAGGCACGGAACCGTCGACTGCACCGCTGATCGACTAGTTTTACCGAAAAATAAGCCTTTCCGAATTTAGTGGGTAACAATATAGGAAGGGCGTAACCACTCATCAAGCGTTGCAATAGTATTTGTTTGGCACGAGTAGAGTATGATGTGGAATCATTATTATTCAATAGACAGTAAAACATGTAGACATGTATTTGCACGTTACGAAGCAATAAGTACAACAGTTCATAATTTAAAAAGCGCTTACAAAGGAAGGAAACAGAAAAAATGTCAGTTACTCTAGAAGAAAAATTAAATGCCTAAAGAAATAGACAAGTAATTGCACATAAAGGGAATGGGAAGAGGTACAAATTCACAAAGCAGTTTGAAATGGTAAAAGCCTAAGAAACCCCGAAGCAAAGTCGCCATGCTGTCGCGCCCCCCTTTTTCCTCGCGGAGTCCAGGGTTTATGACATTTGGTTGAGGCAACTCATTCCTTTTGGGAACGGGATTTTTGATTTTTGAAGAGTCGCCACCTAAAGATTTTGCGGTGCGTTAGGGCACCTAAAGGGGTTCATTTATAACTATGTTGATAACCAGAGACAGGGTAAGGGCATGAAATTATCCTAAGGGGAAGGTGTTAGGCACCCCTCAGGATCCACAAATGTGGTTCCCCGCCAAATAACATTTTTGTGAATTTGTACAATTTAGCAAATAAAACAAATAAGGCACAAGTAGTAGGGGATTTGAGTCTAAGATATGTGTGAAAACAATTAACTTAAGAACTAGCTTTTGAAAAGAATTATAATCTGAGCATGTTTATTAAAAGAAAGTAAAAGGATGTCCTAGGTTTGTTTATAATATGGATCACATCAATGCAATACCCGGTATGACACTCCTCAAAGAGGGGCTACACGTGGTATTAGTGCACTGGTCGTCATGTCCATATTCTACCCTTTCCCGCCCCGTGAAGGTAACTAAAGCATGTGTTGGTCACAAACTCTATTGCATGCTGTTACCCGTCCCTTTCCTATCAGTCCCGGAGGATTTTGGGACTTCTATCCTATAAGGGAGGTTCTAGGCAGACCCTAAGGTTTTAAAGGTGAAAATGCTAAGGCGACACTTAATAAACAAGTAGGACTGCAGATAGGGAAAAAGCATGAAAAGCATATAAAGGCTCAAGTATTCCTCCACACAGAGTACACATAAACAACATATCTCATACACAATTAAGGTCCAGATTTAGATCCTAGGCATGGTGTCTAAGTGACAATAGAAAAGTCAGATTTATTACATAACTCAGAGAAGAAGTCCCAATCAGGCTTGCCTACTGATTTTAATATTCTGATAGTTGAACATAATCACAAAGAAAGGTCTGGTTTTATTTCGTATAGTTGATTACCTAAGGATTTCCTAGGCGTATAGCATTGTTCATAATTGATAACAGTTTCAGGTCGTATACCTAATAACAGGCAGTTCTAATTGTTGCAGATAGACTAATGTTGTCTGTTTGTAGAACAGGAGGACTGTTTTAGACATGTATATTTAAACTATATGTGATTGAATAAGTCCGACCCTAAAGCATGATCTCTATTGCATCATGATGCAAAATAACTTAAACAGGATTTCTAGATGCACATTTAAGTTATGCATAGTTTCGAGATAGGCAGGAATGACAGTATTAATTATTGTTTACCTACCATTGTGAGTGCATGAATAACAACTAGCGTTGATTTATTTACCCTAAGACAGGATTCCTAAATTACATTTCAAAACATGTTGACAGAATCACATAATAGTAATTTTGTTGCTATCATTAACCCTATAATCAAGATTTCTAAGTGATATTTCAGAACTGGTAGACATGAGCACGTAATAGTAATTTTGTTTCTATCATTAACCCTATAATCAAGATTTCTAAGTGACATTTCAGAACAGGTATACATGAGCAGGATATCATGATAACCATTTTTGTAGTTGTTATCACCCTATAGACAGGATTTCTAAGCGTAATGAGATGCTGAACACAATACCCATAAATCCTAAGTAACATGATATGCATGGCATGCTTGGAATTTTATACCTAAACATGGTTTCTATTGCACATATAGAAAAGTAAACCTAGAAACATGATCTCTACCCTTAATAACTATAACATGCGTAGTACCCATTCCTTTTCACTATCCATCCCCGAAGAGTTTTACAAATAATTATTACAGGCCTCTGAATATGAATTACATAACTGAAAATAAGAAAAGAAGAAGTTAACTATATGGGGCCTTCATAATAGGCCCAAGTCTCCAGGTCCTCAATGCCATATATTGTTTCACAATCTTTTCACAATTTGGGTGTGTCAGAGTTCCCTAAGGATCTCAAGGGATCCCGGGAAGTTCTCACACCCAAGTTTCATAGCCAAGATAGAGTAGCTGCAATGTGGAAAGGCCAGCTCTTGTGTGTCAAAGTTCAGAGGGAGCTCAAGGGTCCAAACCAATGCTCACACAAAAGGGGCAGAACTAAATATCTAAGAGTATAGTGAGAGTGCTTAATATAGTTTTGAAAAATTTGAGTAAGAAAACAGTGTTGGAAAAAGAGACTTAGTGGAAATAGACTGAAAGAGCATGAACACCAATCTCGGAACCAAAACAAGGTCAGTATTACACTAAGGACCAAGAATAGTCCAACAACCACAAGAAGGGGCAGAGGACAATGGGGATAAGTAGTTCAACATGTAAGAGCATATTTGCACATATGTAGACATTAGAGAAAGGCATTTAAGGACTCAATAGTCACAACACATTTCATCACAAAAGGGGTTCAGGACAGGAGCTTGAATGTCAAACAAGTTCACATATCAAATTCAGGGAAAAAGGGGTCAGGATTACTCAATAACTAAAATGGGGTCATGCATACATACTGATATTGTACTGTGGTTAGGGAATGGTGCAAAAAAATGGTAGCAACCCAATGGGGAAGCAGTAACATGCTGAAATAAAGGGCATGGGGATCATATAGACAGACTAGATATGCTAGTTATAGGGTAAGCAATAGAACAACAAGTAGAAGCATAAAGAAATAAGGGAAAGTGCAATGCGAACATAACATGTTGTTTTGGATGCTAGAAATCAAATGGAGGACATACTAGTAAAGAGAGAGATAATAGAACAATAATGTGCAGGAGAATAGAGCAATATCACAGTGATATGCAGAGTAGTAGAGTAATAATGAATCACTCAGTTATTGGCTTTCAGCCGACTGAGTAACCAATAATCAATAAGAGAAGCAAGAGAGAGTAGAAAGTAAGAAAGAATTCAGAGAAATGAGTGTCACTCTCTGTTGATTTGTGTGTGTGTTTTTTATGCTAAAGAGAGGGTAGACTATTTATAGCTTTTGAAAACGAGTAGAAAATAAGGTAACAAGTATCATAATTATAGAAACAGTAGCAATTGGAATCAATCACAGGACCGGACTCCCTTTAATTAGGGATTCATGATTCAAACGAGTATCAGTTGCATCACATAAGGAAAGAATCACTTAGAAGACTAACCTTACCATAATAGGAGAAATAAAGAATGTAACATGTAATAAAGGTCAAATACATAATATTTTAAGTAAGGGAAATATATACTGAATATTTGACAGCATGTAGGGTATAATTTAATTCTAAAAATCAGTCACAAGAATTACGGATGAGACTAAAATCACAGGGAATCAGTGCTATCTAAGGATAGTATATCACACACAAGGAAACAATTTGAAAATCAATACGGGACTATAAGGGACATGCACAAAATTATAGATTCAAGGAGAATATCACATCCTTACTAAGAGAAGCACAGAATCAGTAGGGTATTAGATAAATTATGAATAATCAGACTTAGTAAACACAAATAGTCACGGAAATCAGAGAACCCTAAGAAAGAAAATCACAGAAACAGTAGAAGGTTGGAAACCTTAACAACTAAGTTAAAGCGAGAAGTATAGAACTCAGAGAAAATCCAAAAGAACATACGGATAAGCAAACATAACAAATAATATGAACATAAACCCCAAAAATTGGGGGTTCATCAGAATATTTAGGGTAAAAGAGGAGATTTAAGAAAAACATTTAAAAACATACTAGAAATCAAGATTAATACTAAAATCAGAAGGAAAAGCGTAAAAACAATAAAGATGAACAAACCCTAGTTCTTAAAATGAAGAATCGTTTGAAAAAAACCAAGGGGTTTTAAGATAAAACATGGTGAAAACCTTGAAAGGGGCATAGATCTGTCACAGATCTAAAAAGATCGGACGATTAAAGCTAGGGTTTCAGAGAAAATCCAGAAAGGAGAAGAGGTTTAGATATTATCGGCGTTTGGCCGGAGAATGCAATAACCTTACTCGAACGGCCACATATGGGAGTGTATTGCCTCGGGGTCACTTGAGAGCCTCCACCGGTGACACGGGCATGAAAGGCGGAGCCATAAGGTAGAGGAAAGGTAGAACTTCATAATTTCCGGCAAGGGTGGTGGACAGAGAATAAGAAACAGAGCTCTAAAAGGGGGGAAGGTTCTAGAGAGAGACTTAGAGAGAGTGAGAGAGAGGCGGGTGAGAAAATGAAATGGGGGAAATGAGAAGGGGTGGTAGTCTTAGGGGGGGTTAATTATGGTAGGTTTTAATCTGGGCCGTTGATTTGAATTAATCAACGGCTCAAATCAAAAGGGGGATTGTCTAGGAGAGATTGAATTTAGGGCTGGGTACTAATTGGGTTAAGGGGTCCGGGTAAACTAGGTTAAAATCAAAATTAAAAGTGGCTAAGTGTTAAATACCCATAAAAATAGCTAAATAATTAATAAAAATGGCCAATAATTATATAAAATGAAATTAAGGATAAATAGAGTAAATTAAGATGATTAATTAGAATTTAAAATATAAAATGACTGATTATCGAGTAACGATAGCACAAAATATATAATTAGGCTATAATTACAAAGTTATTGCAATTATAGCCAAATAATGCCAATTAGGCTAATTTGTGTAATAGTTTGGCCTTAATAGGACCTAAAATGATATATTAAGCCAAGACATGTTTTTGAAATTATTTGTAATCTAATCTATAATCAATAACTGGAGATAAAAATACTTGATAAATTAGAATAAATTGGTAAAAATGTGGGAAAATTATATAAAAATGCCATTATATAAACATATTTTGAAGGTATATATGCAAGTTTAAAAAGTAATTTGGGAAAAAATGGGTATCAACAACTACGCTAGTTGGCTTAATCTAACCGCTCATTATTATCACGTCAAGGCTTTGTTATTTCTAAACCTAACTTTAAACCTGATTGATTTCTCACATACGTTAGGAGTGACGTTGTCTAACAACCACGTAAATATGTATCCTTTCTGAAGCAACACATAATAAATAGGCACAGTCATCGATGGCCATTCAATCAACTGAAATAAGCACGTAGTTGAACAAAGAGATAAATTCAAAGGTTAAATTATATTAAAACGTAAAAAGAATTCATCATCCAAGAAGTCCCATCAAAACCTTAGTTTAAAAATTAGCTAATCATAATAGCATGCATAACTACAATGCTAGAATTCATAACAATAATGGAAATAGGAAGAAGGAAGTGAAAAACTCGTAGAAGAATTCTCCGCCTTGCTCCTCGTGTGTTCTTGCCTCCTTAGGTCTTAAGTGTGTCAAAAGTCCTCAAAATACCGTTTTTCCATGTATATATACCATGTAGAGTCGGACCCAAATAATTATACCTTCTCGTACACAAAAAGGGACACGTTTAGCCGGAAAACACGTGTGATGACCCAAAAGGTCATCTTATGTAAATTTAATTATGACTGTGTTCTGAGGCCCTGAAAGCCTCCGTCAATCTCACCTCGATGTGCGTGCACAGCCCGGGCGCGTAGCCGAGAAGCCTTTATGTGGAAACTTGATAAAGAGTTGAATTTATGATAATTAATTGAATAAAGTTGAATTTGGTCAATATTTTTGGTAAACAGACTCGGATCCGTGATCTGACGGTCCCGGAAGGTCCGTAGGAAATTATGGGACTTGGGCGTATGCCCGGAATCGAATTTCCAGGACCCAAGTCTGAGAAATGAATTTTTTAACGAAAATTGTTTTCTGAAAATAATAAAGGCTTATGAAAATGAACCTTGATGTGAAACCTGTGCTGCCGGGCCCGTATTATGGGTCCGAATCTCGGAATAGGTTCAATATGTGTTATTTAAGTTATCTGTGAGATTTTCTAAGAAACAGACTTGATTTGACGGGTTTCCGATCAAAATGGGAAATTTAGAGTTAGTGAAGTTTTGAGGATTTTCATAGAACTTAAAATTTGGTTTGTAATGTGATTTTATGCTACCGAGGTCCGAATACAAGTACGAGAACGAGAATAGTTCCTTTTTGTCATTTAAGACTTGTCTGCAAAATTTGAAGTCATTCCGAGTAGTATAGACCCGTTCGGCGCAATGAAATGAATTGTAGAATTCTTAAGTTCTTAAGTTGATTCAATTTGGTTTTGGGGTTGAATTTTGAGTTTCGTTGTTGTTTTTCATGTTCCGGAAGTTCGAGCGAGTCCGTATCATGAATACAAACTTGTTGGTGTCTTTGAACAGGGTCCCGAGGGGCTCGGGTGAGTTTCGGACCCCTCGGAGTTAATTCCAAAACACCAAAAAAAAATTGTCTGGTTTTCTTCAGGGCGTTTGCAGGCAATCAGCTCCGATCGCACAAGGGGTTGGACCTGGGGTGGCAAAATGACATGTGCGATCGCACAGGTCTATCCGCGATCGCACATGGTATGCTTTGACTGCGATCTCACTTTGCTTCTGAAGGGCCCTGGGAAATTGCCCTGTGCAACATATTGGCCCAGTTGTCGCATAGTTCAAGCAGCTGAGCAGTGTATTTTAATACGGGACCTAGCCCATTTTTCCTCCATTTTCATCTTCCTCCCCACGTTTTAGAGAGCTCTTCAAGGGACCTTCCTCCATTATTATCAAGGTAAGTAAATTCCATAGTTTCATGGTTATAACATCAATTTCCTAATGAAATCCTCTTCTAAATTATCCCAAAAATTCATGGGAATTGATAGAAATTTAGGGATTTTGGGAAGTTATGAATTATTAGTTTTTGCCATGAATTCTATCAAGAACTTGCATAATTATGATCCTTAGACTCCGGGTAATTGATTCCTTCAAGAATTTTCAAAATCCGAACGCGTGGGCCCGCGGTCGTAATTCCAAAAACCTTCAAGAATGCTTAATTTTGGGATTTCTTATTAATTCTCCTTCTTTGAGCTTAGAATTGATTCAGTTATACTATATTTGGCTAGTTGCGAGTCGTCGAGTGTAGATTTCGGAGATTCGGGCGCATCCTTGATCCGAGGGGTGATTTCGTAGCGAGGTGAGTCTCCTTTCTAACCTTGTAAAAGGGAATTGTCCCCATAGGTGATGTATATGCTATGTGTAAATTGTTTGGGGGCTACGTACGCGCCAAGTGATGAGAGTCCGTACGTAGCGGCTATTATTGTTATGTCCGGGTAGTTAGGCCCACATCATGCCTTGTATGCTTCCTCGTAATGCCTTATATGCCTTATATTCTTTTCTCGTAATGCCTTATATGCTTCCTTGCAATGTTTTATATGATTCATTGTGACGTCATATGTACTATGAGATTATGTTTTGTACAGTATTGTTCCTCTGAGGCTTTATGGAAATTGTTGAATGGAAATGAATTGTTATGAAAAAGTATTTGTGATATATATGAGATCGGGCCGTACGCCACGACAGTGTTAAGAAGTATTTGTGATATATATGGGATCGGGCCGTGCGCAACGGCAGTATTGAGAAGTATTTGTGATATATATGGGATCAAGACGTATGCCACGGTAGTGTTGAGAAGTATTTGTGATATATATGGGATCGGGTCGTACGCCATGATAGAGTTGAAAAGAAATTTAAATATTTATATATGGGATCAGGTCGTACACCACGACAGTGTTGAGAAGTACTTGAAATACATATTGGATCGGGTCGTACGCCACGACGAGTTTAGAAGGTACCTTATGGGAGCGGGCCGTACGCCACGGCGGGTATAAGATTTGGTGATTATGGTTTCATTTCGGTGGTCTTACCCTTGAAAGTGCATTATTGTTTAATTCAGTAGTTGTTTGGATTTCTGCTCTTGATATGTACTTGTTGCTTATTTCC
Source organism: Nicotiana undulata (assembly GCA_005239495.1). Taxonomy (NCBI): domain Eukaryota; kingdom Viridiplantae; phylum Streptophyta; class Magnoliopsida; order Solanales; family Solanaceae; genus Nicotiana; species Nicotiana undulata. The sequence continues at coordinate 20,016 of MDKH01105458.1, forward strand.
TGACATGCCTATTGTATCCCTTTATATTCTATCATATGTTATTACTGTTGGACCTTAGTGAGTATCGAGTCGACCTCTCGTCACTACTTCTTCGAGATTAGGCGAGATACTCACTGGGTACATATTTATTTAATATATACTCATGCTGCACTTCTGTACTTAATTGTACAGGTTCTGAGGCCGGTGCTTCTGGTTATTGTACCGGAGATAGACCCTGAGCTTGTGGACTTGACGTCACGGTGAGCTTCTTCCTCTGGCGATTCCCAGCAGCACCATGGAGTTTTCATTTACTTTTGGTGGTTCCCCCGTCTATTTCATTCAGACTGTGGATTTGTATATGTTACTATCCTTTGTATATTCCGTTAGTTTGCCCATGACACTCGTGACACTAGTTCCTGGAACACACGTCGTGTATATTTTGGGAGTTGGGGTTGTATATGCATACATATGCCTTATTTTGGCCATGTAGTATTATGCTTTATTTCCATGTCAAGATATCCTCATGTTAAATTGTTTATATTTGTAAATGTTGACCTGTTTAATTAAATGGGAAGGGTAACACTTAGTGTAATTTGTGTTGGCTTGCCTAACCCCGTCGTTGGGCGCCATCACGACCTGGATTAGGATTCTGGGTCGTGACAAAACGTGCGCGGTGGCACACCTGGAAGTGTGCCCGCACACATTTCACACTTTCTGCCCCATTTGCGCGGCTAGTGCGCGACCGCGCACTTGCCGCGCACCTTTCACCCTGTTCTATTTCGAATTTGGAAAAATGTAAAACATGAAAGTTGTGTCCCTTTGAACTAAATTTCTAAACATATATTGTGGAGCCCAAATGGAGTTCTGAGCGAAACGTTATGTGCATTTTACTAGACAGTGCGCAATATGCTACTCGATTCTTCGTTCCTTCGATCCTAATTCCTTGGGACTTTATTCAGATTTCAAATCTCCAAATCACCTTAATTCATTCCATAACATCTACATAGCTTGGAATCACTCCTACAAGGCATAAAACACATAATTAGTGCAAAAGATTAGCGATTAAAGCTCAAACTCAATTGAAGTGCAGTAAATTAGAGTGTAACAAGCAACTAAAAAACGTAATTATAGCCTATCATCAACACCCCACACTTAAACCTTTGCTCGTCCTCGAGTAATCAAACTACACTTTATATAGACACGACCTTTTTAAACAATTCTCCTAACCCATCACACCAAGAATACTTAAAATAGACTAAGCAAAAAAGCGTAACATCTTCACCTCAAGATTTGACTTACACGTATTATTCACAATTCACCCACTTACTCTAACATAGAGGTCACTGACATTACCTTTCCTTCACTAATCAAGTTCCCTCACACAGCAAAAGAGAGTAGTTCCACACAATAAAATTTAAGAACACTTAGGAACTCAAGATAGAAAGAATTCACTCACTCTGAGAAATAACATTCATATGCCACAAAAGATGCACCATAGGGTTGGCCGTAATGTAGCACGTCCTATAGCAAGAGCACCTACCTATGCAGTAGTTGAGGAGCCACCAATAGTTGCGATTGGGGGACAAGCTCCGAAGGAGTCTGGTTCTACCCCAGGGCTCCAGGAAACTTTAGCGCAATTCCTGAGCATGTTTGGTACATTAGCTCAGGCGGGTGATAAGTTGGTATTTGACCAACTTATCTCCTATTAATACTTAATCTTTTGTATAATTTTGTTGATGAACTAAGACATTTATTGACGTTTACTGGCATATTTCAGGTGTCAAGTGATTGAGAGGTGATGGTGAAGAAATTGTGCGAACACAAGTCAAAAAGTGGTGAAATTGGAAAAAAGGATAACTGCCCAGTTTTTACTCTATGTGATCGCCAGTGATTGTATGCGATCGCATAGGTCAAGGAATATAAGCTATGCACACACAAAGATATATATGCGATCGCACAACATTAAGGGTTGGTCAGCGTGTGGTCAAAGGCTCTATGCGATCACACAGTAACTTATGCGATCGCATAATCTTGGAGAGGCTAACCAGCGCGAACGCAAGCCTAAAGGTGCGAACACACAGTGTAATTCCTGGGCTGTTCTGGGCTATTTTGACATTTCACGTTTTGATCCCCAAATCTTTTTTATACATGAACTAGCAGATATTTTCAGTATCTTTGGCTTAGCTTTGAACATATTTTGGGTCTTGAAGACAAGGAAGAACATTTGTGGAAGCTAGGGTTTGCACACATACATGGGTTTTGAATATTTCAAGCTTGTGGTTAAGGATTTCTTACCCATTTATGTTTATTTCTTATTTGTTTCCAACAATTGAATCTTGTTTATGGAAATATTCATATTTAAAGTGTGGATTAAATACCTTGTTGTGCTTATGTATTGAATGATTTTTATGTATTTATGAAGTGAGTTGTTGTTTCTTTAATTATTCTTGTTCTTTAATGTTTCCGAAGGGATTAGCTAACCATAGGACTCGCCCATTAACCTCGAATTAATTGTAGAAAAGATAATTTGGGGTTGGAAAAGATTAATTAACAAGAACTTGAGGCTTTAAACCTCATTTTATAGATTCTACCTAGGAATAGGATTGAACTACTTGTAGCCATATTCGAGTGTGCTTAATATCTTAATTGAGTTATGAATAATTCAATTAGGAAGTCTTGTTTGTCTTTGGAAGAAGCTAATTAAGAATTATTATCCGTGGTTAATTAACATAAACTCGCTCATATTAATCGTGGACTACATTGGATCGTTACTTTAGTGTAATTCCCGAAGCATTCGTACTTGTTTCCATTGATCATTTTACTTTCTTTCTAGGTTAGTTTATATTTTTTCAATTAGATATAAATATTTTCACAACAAAAATCTAAGTGTTTTGCAATGCGCGATAAGTGATAATTCTCTTACATTCCTAATTGTTTTCATATTTTTCTCTGTGGGATTCGACCCCAACCTAGTTGGATTATTATATTTGACATCTACCTCTTACACTATTTTAAGTTTTAATTTGAGCGTATCAAATTTTGGCGCCGTTGCCGGGGAACAATTGGCGTTATTTAGGTTGTTTGAGCAATAAGCATAAGTACTTTGATCCAAACTTGTGAATATTTGTGTAATCATTTTTTTCTTACCTTGGTAAATTTTTCTTGATTGTGTCTTGTGTATTTTCTTAATTTTTGATTTTAAAAAAATGGCATCATATAATGAAAATTGGTCAGATGGTAGTTGTTCATACTTTGATGACCCTTGTCCTTATTGTGGAGGACCACACTCATGGAAAATTTATTAAAATTCTCACGGGTATATCGTGCGCACAATATCAAACCCATGAGTGGGGCATTTGTGATAGGTGTGGTTGCCAAAATGGTCATTGGTATGATTGTGTGTATTTATCCACCCCTTCCCCAAACCCCCGCTATGATGATTCTACTTTTTGTGATGAAAATTTTAGGGGTGAAGAAGAGGAGAAAATTGAGCATGGTCAAAATAGAGAGTTCAAGCTCATGTTGGAGTGTTTACTTGAAGAAGGAAACAATGAGAAAAATGCCTTGGAGGAGCTTTTGGAGACTAGTCTCCAAAACGACTTGGCACTTGAACAAACCCAGAAGAACTCTCAAATGCTCAAAATGAGAGGATGATGCTCATGTTGGAGGCCATTCTTGAAAATGAGGAAAAGCACAACGTTACACTCGAGGACTTGAAACATGATGTGACTAAAAATGATGACCACATCCGCACTTTGGAGGATCAAATGCAAGTATTGATGAAGGCTCATTATGGCACTCAAGTTGAAAGTGTGGATGGAAGCCATGAAGAGTCCATTTCCGAGAATGAAAGTGAGCTTTACTTTGAGGAATCAAGACTTGAACATCCGCCAAACGACTCCATGAGTGTTTGTGATGCCAAGAAAAACATGGAATTAGATTCAACCGGGGTGATTGAAAATTTTGTTGAAATTGACTCTAGTTCAGGAGAAAAAGAGGTTGTCAAAAGCCGAGAAATATTGCAAGTTGTAGGTTTGAAGTCGCATTCCAAGCATTTTTCAACATTGGAATTGTGTGGTGATATGGAAGTTGAGCTACACGAATCCATGGAGGATTGCGAGGAGGAAAAATTCATACCATACATCTTACAATTTGGAGGAAACAAGAAAGCAAAATGACATACCACTACAAGAAATTGAATTTTTAGCGGCAACATATAGCGGCGACCAAAAATATTGCTACAGAAGTTGTACCTTTAGCAGCAACTTTAGAAGTCCCTACTACTGTCCATTATTTAGCAGCGACTTTTATGAGGTCGCCTCTAACTTGGCTGGATTTTCGGTACCCGCTAAAACTAAAATTTTGGCTCCATATTATTTGTAACGACTTTAAAATGTCGCCTCTAAATAGTTATTGTAGCGACTGGGTCGCCTCTGAATCTATTTTATTTTAATTAAAAAACAAACATTACATGTTTAAACAAAAGGGATGTCTCTCATCTCTCAAAACATCATCATTCTTATACGCGAGTCTCTCTCTCTCTCAAAACTCTCCTCCCTCTCTCTAAAATAGTCAGTGCTAAAATGCTTAATTTTCCCTCAAATTAGGGATCCCTCAAATTAGGGATTATCTGCTACAAATCTATGAAATCAAGATAAGAAATTCATCAATTATCAGGTTTGTGGTCAAATCCCCAATGTTTCCCTTTTTCTTTTAACGAAACAAATGATGTGCACATCTGATTTCTCTCATATAATTGCCTATTTTTTCCTTAATCTCAGCGATTTTTCTGAGTTTGGTGCATATTTGTAACCGAAACCCATATTAATCTTTATATAAATTTATGTTTGGTTTTTTTTATAAGGATTCTTTATTATGTAAGGTACAATCTTGAACATGCAGCAAGGGATTATCATTATTTCAGTGATTTTACATTTGTATTCTTATAT